>APFE031110327.1:0-60673 GCA_000404065.3 Pinus taeda | reverse complement strand
GTTTGCCAAGTTGCTCATCAGTATTCTTAATATAGCATTTGCTCCCAAAAATTTTGAAATGCTTTACCGAAGGAGTCTCACCATACCAGAGCTCATGAGGAGTTTGAGTGCTGTTCAATCAGACATTTGTTTTGTTGAGAATAACAACCACAGCAAATGCAGCTTCACCCCATAAGGTTGCGGGAGTTCCAGACTCATCAAGCATAGCACGAGCCATTTGTTGAATCGTTATGTTCATCCTTTCCACTACTCCATTTTGCTGAGGAGTCCTAGCTATAGAGAATTCCCTTCTTATTCCATGTTCTTCACAAAAATAGAAAAATCCATTTGAAGTAAACTCCCCACCTCTATCAGACCTGAGGCACTTAATTTTGTGATCTAATACGTTTTCAGCCAAGGCTTTGAAAGATTTGAATTTTTCAAATGCTTCATCTTTTTGTTTCATAAGTCCTAACCAAACCATCCTAGAGAAGTCGTCAATCAATAATATAAAGTATTATTCTCCTTGAGGTGACCTTGTCCTAAATGGACCACATACATCTGTATGGACTAGCTCAAGAGGCCTGCTAGCTGATCCTTCCTTCTCAGGGAAGTTAGTTCTGGTTTGCTTACCAAACTGACATGATTTGCATAGTGTTGTCTGGAATTTTGATATCTGGAAGACCATGAACTGCATGGTATTTGCATGCTTTCCTTATTTTTGAAAAGCTTAGATGCCCCAATCTCCAGTGCCATAACCAGTGTTCATCATCCTTGCTCAAATAGCATTGTTGTTATCCTTCTTCAAATATGTATAAATTATTTGGAGTTCTTCTGCTTTTGATCACTGTTTTTCTTGTATCAAGATCATGAACACTACATTCGTTTGATCGAAATATTACTTCGGTTCCTTGATCACACATTTGACTGATACTCAGTAGATTATGCTTCAAGCCATCAACATACAAAACATTTCCAGCTTTGACTTTTTCTTTCAATTGAACAATGCCTTTTCCTTTTATGACTGCATGGGTATCATTTCCAAAAGGAACTTTCTTTCCCTTTTCTAAAACACTATATGATTCAAGTTTTTCTTTATCACCTGTCATATGCTTTGAACATCCACTATCGATGTACCATTGATTTTCTTGTCCTTCTGCATATAAATCTATCCCACATCTTTCTAGTTGTGGTTCCTTCATTCTCCATGTTCTAGCACTTGAGGTTTGTTCCTTCTGAGTTGTCTTCCAAAGCCTGCTCCTGCATTTAGAATCTTCATGACCGAAGTTATTACAAATAGAAAATTCAATTTCATTTTCAAGGGCGGAAAAGTTGTTATAGGTCCTTTTTGTGATTCTAGCCATACTTCTTTGTTTTTGAGCTTCTCTAGTCATGATTGTCTTATAGGCAACACATTGAGCTACTTTGTGGCCAAAGTTATGGCAAGAGAAACATTGGCCATTGAAGAAACTCCTGCGATTGTAGTTTCTATTGTCATCCATTCTTGAAGCGAATTGAGAAGATTTTACCTGTGGCTGACTGTGGCTTCTGTTTATCCTTAAAGTAGATTGCCCCCGATTTTCTTGATAGTCTTTGTTCATTCTTGAGGTAAACTGTCCCTGATTTACCTGATAATTTCTATTAGGCTTTTGCTCACTCTTCCTTGCTGCATCAAGATAACTTTTGGAAGTGGATGCTTGTGATCCTTCTCCATTATACCCCAGACCTGTCTTGATTAGTGGAGAATGCTACACATTAATAATCTCATCCAAAGTTTCAGATCCTTTAACAAATTTAAGATTAGGAGCTTTTGTTTTCTCAATCTCTTTTCTAAGACCAACAATTTCACATTCCAATTTTTCATAATGTTTTTCCCTTTCAGCCAGTTGACATTGCAGAGAATCAATAATCATATTTTTCTCTTCTAAACAAACTTTGAGTTTAGATATTTCTTCATAAAATCCTTCTTCATCTATAGCATCCATGTAATCATCATCCTCAAAAGCCATTAAAAGTTTATAATTATTACCTCATTCATCTTCCTCACTATTTGAAAGTCCATCACTATCTTCATGAGTGTAGTAGCTTTTCTTGTTTGCATTTTGTTTCTTGTTCCATCTAACAGATTCTTTCCCCTTGTCAATCTTATCCTTATGAGGACATTTGGTAGAATAGTGACTGACTCTTCCACAAGCAAAGAATTTGAAAGGTAACTTACCTCGGAATCTTCCAGTACCCCGTTGAAGGTTCTTGACAAAATTTGATTCTTCCTCTTCTTCTGACATGTGTCCTGACTCATAGTAACCTCCTTTGCTAGAAGCCTTGAAAACAACTTCTCTCCTATCTGATAGTCCTCCTTTCCTCATTTCATAAGCAGTCAGAATTCTGTGCAGCTATGACATGGTAAGATTTCGTAGATTCTCTTTTTATTCTATTGCAAAAACTTTAGATTCAAACATAGGGGACAAATATCTTAGAACTTTTTCAACCACAACAACCTCTTTTATTTCTTCACCCAAGTTTTCATACAACTAACAATCTCATCTACACGAAGGAAATAGTTAGCCACACTTTCATCATTATGCATTCTCAGATTTTCATACTGAATTCTAAGGGTTTGAAGTTTTGCTCATTTTACCTAATCATCTCCTTCATAGCTCACTACAATCTTGTCCCATATTTATTTTGCAAATTTATACTGCATAACCTTGACAAATTCTGATTGAGATAAACATCCTAATAGAGTATTGACTGCCTTTTCATTTGTTTCATATTTCTTCTTCTTTGCCAGATCTGTAGGAGTTGTTGATGGAAAAGTATACCATGTATCTATGATATCCCAGACTTCTGTACCAAGAGATTGAAGATAGGCAGTAACTCTTACCTTCCAACATACGAAGTTTTTCCCATCAAAAATCGGTGGCCTGATTGATGCTTCCCTCTCGTAGTTGCTCATGATGAAAGCTCTTCCTTCAAGCGATCAAGCTTCTTCTGAAGGACCTGCTCTGATACCAATTGTTGGAAATAATACTAAGAGGGGGGGTGAATCATTATTATCAAGTCAATTATTCCTTTTTCAAAAATGAATGATATACGCTACTTCAGTTAATTAAACCTATGTATATACGCAACTATGCAGAAGGAAACCCGCGTATACAAAGTAAACTTTTAAGTTACTTTATCTTTCTGCTGATGATTGTTAATCTGTGTTTTAGAATCAAATAACCAGTAACTAGAAAAAGTAAAACAGAGTAGAAAGACAATCACACACAAGAACACGAGATATAAGGTGGAAACCCAATGTGGGTGAAAACCACCTGCTGCAATTCGTCTCTATCTTCTTTTTAAATTAGAAATTTCTTTTACAATGTACTGATGCAGTCCTTTACTAGTACGTACGCTGCAACCTGCAGAGAGCTACAACCCTCTCTCATTCTCCAGCTTCTCCTGGAAGGGAGCTACAACCCCCTTTAGCTCTTGTACTAGCCAAGATACTAGTACGTAGGTGTTGGCCTACAAAAGGCTACAACCCTCTCTTTCTACAACCCTCTCTTTCTTCCAGGGACCACGTTTCATAGATTTTCAGACTGGATCCATGAACATCAATCAATCATCAAGAATTTCTCCATCAACCAATATCCTTTCCACCAATTAGATCTTAATCAAGTAGATACTTCTCTAACAGTTGTACCCAAAACACAGTACCAAAAACCACACACCAAAAACTGAGCCCAGAACACAGCAGCAATAAACAGAAGCAGCTAGATCACAACTTAAAGTATATATACTATTTCAATAACCTGCAACATGTGTGCATACGCTTCTGTGTTTGGAACAACCTGCGTATACGATGTTTTCATTCACTGAACCAGCGTGTATACACGCCTTCGCTTCACCGAACTGCGTACGGATCTATAAAGGATAATTCGCTCTTTCAGATATTCAAAACGCTAATTAACCCAGATTATTAGTGTTATAGATCAAGTAAGCACCACATATAACAGACCAAAATCATACAAAGATACTATCATTCAAGCTTAAAGATTATGACCCATCAATAGAACTTATCCTTCCTTTTTGCACTAAGGTTCCTCCTTTATTCAAATCCAGATCTGCACCATAACCCAATTACTAGTATTCCAGATCTACCACTTTATCAAATATTCAATAATAATTCATATGATCATTTGCCACATGATCTCCTTCCTCTTTTATAGTCTCAGGCCTTCCTCAATACCACGGTCCAAAACCATAATAAACCAATACCATGGACCCAATACTAGGTATCAACACATCTGATGAGATACCATGGTCCAAAACCATAGTTTCAAATCCCAAGGACTAACTACCATGGTCCAAAAGCAAGTTCTCCAACATATACGCACCTTTGTTACGTCTAACCCGCGTGTATACGCGCCTTACTCTAGATGAACCTGCGTATATGCCTTTTCCTTCATTCTAAAAGCCTGAACTGAGATCTGTTACCAAAGAGAGTTGCCATCAAGGACAACACCAGTGCCATAGCATCAACCCTATGCCATAATGCCAACACTTAGAGGTAGAAAAAAGAACCTCTTTTCTCTTTTCTAGTCCAATTATATTTATTAGAGAATTTGTATCTTGATCTTATCCAACCAACTCTACAACAAATTGACCAAAAACATAATTAAAAAGCTGATCAAATTTGCACACGAAATAAAAAAAATATAAAATTGTCGCAAAAAAATCTCAAATTAAAATTAAAATTAAAATAATTAAATAAAAGAATATCTATGCTTCTATTTCTCCCTATATATATTTTTCTATCGAATAGGGTAATCTTGAATGAATTTTCAACAACAAGAAGCTCGAGGGCTATGAAAATTTTTCAAAACAAAATCAAAAAATTTATTTCAGTTGCAAATTCGGAGATGTGACTTCTACTGATTTTTTGGAGTAGTAAATGACTAAATCTATTCAAGTAACTAATTCCATATTCTTCCCTTCAAAATTATCTTTGCAACTAGCTGTCATTTGCCTCATTTCATTGAATAAGACTCAAGATATTACCTATCAAACTCTGGTTTCCAAATATATCTACTTGCTAGAAATTACATAGTGTTGAGCATATTTTAATCTTTTGATTTTTATATAATTAATAACATTAAATTATATATATATATATATATATATATATATATATATATATATTATATATATATATATATATATATATATATATATATAAGCAATAAAAATGAAAATAATAATAAAAAAGAATCCCTCACATAGATGGATTCATTTCATGGTCAATATGGAACTATAAATCTTCATGATATGGGATTGGAAGAATATCCAATAATCTAAAAAAATAATGTTAAGTTGTCTCTCACTTAGGGTATACATGATGGTGTTAGAGCCGTGAGACTACAACTAACCTATAGGGTTTTCCTTGCATTGCTTCTACAACCATTTCTTCAGCGTGTATGGTGCCCTTGTGGGGGGAAGTGACCTCTCCTTTAAATCTATCATTGTCAGTCACCCATCCCGGTACAAACTATGAAAACCAAGAGCTTTTACCCACCATCAGCCAACTACTACCCTTAGTTAGTAACCTGGAACCTCATATTTCACAGGTTCGAACAAACAGTAGCCTAACAACCAACCACCTAATTATGCAAGTTCATTTGCTCAACCCACCAACTCTTATCATCCTTAGGCAGTAGAGACTGCTCTGTTGGAAATTCCACTTGCCAAGATTAATTCAACAGTGGAGCACATGAAAGAACATACAATAATATGCAACTTTATCAAACCCTAGCCCTCCAAAAAACTCCTCATTAACTGGATCTGAAAGAACTGGACAATCAAAGCATACGTAGAGCTAAAACTAGGACCCAACGTGCAAGATCTTTAACAACGTGCAAGATCGAGATCACATCTTCCAAGGTGGCTCTTATTCATGTGACCATGGATCCTACAATTCAATCTTGATAAGGAAGACATTACCCTCCTTTCGGTTTGGATTCATCTGTACTCCCTCCCTTAGGAGTATTAGGATCTAGACATATTATCTCATATAGGAAACAAAATTGAGCATTTCATCATGCTATCAGACATCACCAAAATTGGAAGATATACATCATAAGCAAGGATCTACATCTATATAGATCTCAAAAAACCTCTACCCGCTAGCATTCATATAAGCTATGAAGATATCATTTGGGAATAACCTATTGACTATCAACAAATCCCCTCTGGGTATTTCCATTTCCATGCCTATAGCCACCTATTTTAGGATTTCCCTACAAATCCTCCTTAGGACTCAGTACAACATCCCCAGGAAGAGGGATTTACCATAGTAACAAACAAAAGAATACCAACATGAAGGAGAGGAGATAATCCCCCACCAGAGGGTGATGAAGGGATGAATTAGTTTACAAAACTTTAAAGCATGGAGGAGAATTACTATGTGTTGGATGTACTACACACCTAGGACCTTCATTATTGGCACATGCAGACACATAGTTAGAGCATGGGACTGCATGAAAGATCCTTTCTGCATGATTTACTCCCTGATTTTCTCCTCCTTTCACTCCACAACTAGCTAGTTCTTCTGCATGATTTACTCCACGATTTTCTCCTCCCTTCACTTCGCAACTGGCGAGTTCTTCTGCATGATTTACTCTCTGATTTGCTCCTCCTTTCACTCTGCAACTGGCTAGTTCTCTTCGAAACTTGTTGGAGGTGTTGAGTCCTCTCATTGATAACCACTATGGCGCATTACCTTGGGATATTCACTCAGTAATTCTATATCATGAGCATTGTAACCTATTTTCTGAATCAATCATTATTTTTTTGTTCTTTCAATTCTTTTAGTGTTTTTTCTCTGCAAAGTTGTGTGTTCAACCTTTACTAGATAGATTCATCTATGCAAGTTTTCTAACACATTTACATGGTATCAGAGCCCACAGGTTGCTAGATAAAAGGCACACCAATATTTTATTTTGCAGGTATTACAACTTGGAGATCAAAGATTGACAGAAAAATGGAGTTTCCCAAAGCATCGATCCTAACACTGTACAACTATCACGAATAGAAGTACCAAATGGCTCGATACCTTCATCAAAAAGGCTTGTACAGGATTACCATAGCTGCGGAAGTGGAACCCACTTCAGCCATAGAGAAATCCAATTACGTAAACCACATGGATGAGGCCCACGGATCCGTATGCATGCGCATCTCCCCAAAGTTGTAGTTTCATCTATGTGCCTAAAATACTCCCAATGAGATTTGGAAAAAGGTTGAAGAAGTCTATGGGAAATGGGATGAAATGAAAGGACATCTACCCGAAGTGGAGCTGCTCTCATTGGATCCACAGAACTATGACAGAATTCAAGACTTCTTCACCAAATATAATGATCTATTGCTGCAACTCAAGGGTTGTGGAATTAACAAATATAAGGAGGAAAGTCGCCAAGTTCTCTATATTGTGTCAAAGCTCAGACTAGAATACTCTGTCTTTATGTCTACATTTCATTCAATAAGGCTCATAACAGTGAAATCCTACACTATGCCTTCTCTCAAAGAGTTCATGGAGTCCCTCACTTTTGAGCAAGATAAACTCATTGGCATGGAGAAAATCAAACCTCCAAAATTGCATGCGCTTGTTGCACATGATGGCAGCCACAATAAAAATCACAAATATGATTCAAATCAGAAAAATCAGCAGCAAAAAGACAAGGGAAAAGCGCATTCCCATCCAAAGAAGAAAGGGTACACCAAACCCTTCAGTGACTCCTCCAGTTCCAGAAATGAGAAAGGTAAGAAAGGAGACAAATGCACCTACTGTCACCGAGGATTCCATCCGGAATCCTCCTGCGTGAAGAAAAAAATTGACCAAATGGCAGAAATCCTTCAGAAGCACAACCTTGGGGGCCACATCCCTCTGGGCGCCAAGAAGAAAACTGAGGATCTGCCACAGGGGAAAGGTAACAAGTTTAATGCTTTAGTTGCAATTAACTCTTCCCCTGATGCATGGATTATAGATTCTGGTGCATCACATCATATGGCTATCGAAAAGGAAGTCTATTCCTCTTTGGATGCATGCAAAGGACCTCCCATCCTCATGGGAGATAACTCACCTATTGAGGTCACCGGAAAAGGTAGAGTGGAACTTTTACACGGAAGTTTTGAAGATGTGCTTCATGTTCCAAAACTTTCGGTAAACCTTCTTTCAATTTATCAGAACACTCATTTCAGCACTAGAAAGAGAGTGGAATTCACTCAAGATGCAGTGAACATATATGACCTACATAGCAGCTTCAAAATTGCAACTAGGTGAGGTAAACAATGGAACTAGACTGTATACATTTTCTGAATTTATTGAATCTGAATCCTCCTTATTGCTTACACATGCTGATGATAGTAGTGGGCTTTGACACGAAAGGTTTGGTCACATAAATTATAGGTATATGTAGTAGCTAAGAAATCATGAGATGGTGAAAGGCTTGCCAAATATCAGTTTCTCCAAAGGATTTTGTGAAGGGTGTGTCCTTGGCAAACATCCTAGAGAAAAGTTTGACACCGACAAGACTCAAAGAGCATCCTCTCCTCTAGATCTGATCCATAGTGATCTCATGGGACCTTTTCCTCATCCTTCCATCAACAAAGCAAGGTATGTGCTTACATTTATTGATGATTTCTCACGGTATACTTGGGTGTATCTTCTCAGGGCCAAATTTGAAGTTTTTGCGCACTTTGAAGATTTCAAAGCACTATTTGAGACACAGTCAGAGAAAAAGATCAAAGCCCTCTATACAGACAATGGGGGGGAATATGTTTACACAACACTTCAGAAGCTTTGCCTTGAGTCTAGCATACAGTTGCAGCACATAGCTACATACTCTTCGTAGCACAACGAAGTTGCTGACAGAAAGAACCGATCTCTCAAAGAGATGGCTTCATACATGTTGCATGCTAAGTCACTACCTCATAAGCTATGGGCTAAAGCAGTTAATTGTGCTAACTACATCCAGAACATATCTCCTCATAGGTCTATCAAGGATTAGACACACTTTGAGGATTGGAGCGGTACTAAACCGGAGGTCACCCACTTTTGTGTTTTCGGCTCCCGAGCATGGGCCACGATCCCCTCTAAAAAGAGGAAAGCTTTTGATTGACAGAGCATTGAGTGCATATTTTTTGGATACCCTAATAGTGTGAAGGGATATCGACTCCTGATTTCCTCTACGAACAAGCTCATCATTGAGTGAAGTGTCAAATTTGAGGAAAGTCTCTCACATGCACCTGAATTGCCACATGCAGACACATTTTATCTACCTCATTTCCAATATGATGACTTAGTACACTCAGATGCAGATACAGAGCATGCAAATGCAGAGATACGAGTCCTTATATACAAATCTAGTGCATGCATATGGTGATCCACATCCAAGCCCAAATCGAGCTTCCAGCAGTGAATCAACTTCCACTGTCATAAATCAGAGAACAAGGAGCACAAGACCACCCAACTGCTAGAAATGGTCTTGTGGGGGATAATTCTGATCCATGGAGGACTAGCTCAATGTTTATTGAGCCTCCTCTTGCCCTCACTGCCACTGAACCAATGCCATCCCAGCATTGTCATTTGTTTTAGTCTTCTGATCCGCAGTCTTATGTTGAGGCTGTTGGGAATCCCTCTTGGAAGTCCACCATGGAGGAGGAGAATAACTCCCTCTTCGAGAACCAGACCCGAGATCTGGTCCCCCTTCCTTCAGGAAGGAAACTTGTCTAATTCAAATGGGTCTACAAGACCAACGGTGCTGCAAATGGGCAAATCACCAGAAAAAAAGCTAAGCTAGTAGCCAAAGGCTTCCAGAAAGTGCATGGCATTGATTATGATGAGACCTTTGCTCCAGTAGCAAAGATGGATTCCATACACCTTGCAATTTCCATTGCAGCTGCCTAGGGGTGAGAAGTACATCAAAGGGATGTGAAGAATGCCTTTCTTCACGGAGACCTATCTAAGGAGATCTACATGGAGTAGCCACATGGTTTCATTCAGGATTCATCTTTGGTGTACGGACTGAAGAAGTCTCTCTACAACCTTAAGCAGGCTCCGAGAGCTTGGCATGCGAAGATGGATTCTTTTTGCTTATCACAAAACGTCGAAAGATGTAAGTCTGATCCGAATGTTTACATGCTCAAGACACATGATTCTCTTCTTATCTTAGTTTTGTAAGTAGATGATCTCCAAATCACCAGTAGCTCGGCTTCAGCCATTGCTGCAGTCAAGAGGGCCTTGCATGATAGGTTCTTGATGACAGACATGGGTCCATTGTACCTCTTTCTTGGTCTTGAGATCAGCCAAGATGCCACAAGCATCAAACTCTCTCAGGCTAAGTATGCAGGGGATCTCCTCGAGAGATTTCACATGATTGAGTGCAAGCCAACATCGACTCCTATTCTGTCTAGGGTCTACCTTGAGGATGGAGGTGACACTCCATTAGTTGACAGTGCTCTCTACCATCAGCTAGTGGGGAGCTTATTGTACCTCACCCACTCCAGACTAGATCTCTGATATGCAGTAGGGGCAGTTTCCAGATACATGCAGGAGCCGCATGAGCTACACTGGAATGCTACCAAGCGCATCCTCCGATATGTATAGGGCACCATCACCTTCGGGATTCACTATGCAGTAGGAACTGCATTGAATCTCCATGGATTCACAGATTCTGATTGGGTGGGTGACAACGTTGATCGTAATTCCACCTCTGGATATTCACTCAATCTAGGGTCTGGCCCTATCTATTGGTCGAGCAAGAAGAAAATTTCTATTGCTCTCTCTTCAGCTAAGGCTGAGTATAAAGGAGTAGTCAACATCACTATTTAGGCTCTGTGGCTACAACACTTCCTCACTAAGTTGGGCGTCCAGTTCCACGAGCCCACTGTCATCTCGTGTGACAACCAGAGCACTCTCAAATTTTGCAAGGATCCAGTACAGTAGCAGTAGATGAAGCACATAGAGATCCATATGCACTACATCAGAGACTTAGTGATCGGGTCATTGATTTGTAGTTTTGTCCTTCAGCAGAACAGACTACAGACATCTTCACCAAGACATTCACTAAGCAGAAGTTTAACTATCTACGTGATCGTCTTGGAGTGAAGGAAACAGTTTATTAGCAATTGTCTTTTATTCCTCTTTTCTTTTGATTACATTGTATTTTTTGGGGGGGGGGGTTTCCCACAAGGTTTTCTCTCTTTCCTCAATTTTAGTACAAGTTGCACTGTATTTTGGGTGCCCTTTAGCCTTAATTGCCAGGGCCCATTTTCTATTTTTCCCTGTAGTGGTGTTCAGGGGGGGTGTTGGAGGTAATATACACCTAGGACCTTCATTAAAGACACATGCAGACACTTAGTTAGAGCATGGGACTACATGCAAGATCCTTTCTGCATGATTTACTCCCTGATTTTCTCCTCCTTTCACTTTGCAACTGGCTAGTTCTTCTGCATGATTTACTCCCTGATTTGCTCCTCCTTTCACTCCACAACTGGCTAGTTCTTCTGCATGATTTACTCCCTGATTTTCTCGTCCTTTCACTCCACAATTGGCCAGTTTTCTCTAGAACTCACTGTAGGTGTTGAGTCCTCTCATTGATCACCACTATGGCACATTACCTTGGGATCTTCACCCAGTAATGCTATATCATGAGCATTGTAACCTATTTTCTGAATCAATCATTCTTTTTTATTCTTTCAATTCTTTTAGTGTTTTTGATCTGCAAAGCTGTGTGTTCAACCTTTACTAGCTAGATTCATCTGTGCAGGTTTTCTAACACATTTACACTATGATTTAGAAGCTCCTGCTCCCATGGAGGAAGAGGACCTTCTTGATCCAAATCTAAAGAACATTTACCTGTAACAAATAGCAAAAGAATAGAAAAACAAAGATCTTGCAACAATACCAGAAGAACATATTGCAATGATCATGAAATCATACCTCTGGCATCAAGACTTACTCCTTAACAAGAAATCACACCAAGTAAAGCATCCTCCCTCTCACCCTCCTTTTCTTCTCAAGGAATCAAGTGAATTTCCCCTCAAGACTCCTCCATTGTCTCAAAATAACCAAAGAAAGAGGATCAAAAATCCAATAGCCAACTATTGCAATACCTCGGTGAGTTTCTAATCAATTCAAGTAGAGTAGTGCCCATGACTACTTTATTCCCCCTAATATCTAAACCTCAATGATGAAATTCCTTTCACAAAATGTGCACGGTCTAAATGGAAATTCTAAGCATCGTCTCTTACGTAACCAAATAACCAAAGAGAAACCTAAGTAAATATTGCTTCAAGAATGAAACTGCACCAATAACAGTCTTAGTCAACTCATTCTGGAAGAATAGAATTTCATTGCTCAATGTGCTAGTGGCACCTCTAGTGGCCTAGAAGTACTCTAGAACCTAGCCAAAGTCACCATCAAATACCTTTTCTCCCTACCCCGCATCCTAATGGTTTATTTCCAACTTATCAGTTCCTCACAAGTTGGCTTCATCAATGCCTATGGCTGCAACAATCCCTTTGAAAAGAAGACCTTCATTCATAGCTTATCCACGTAACCTGCCTTGTCCACCGGACTTAGTGGATCTTGGTAGGGGATTTCAACTTGATTTGTTCCTTGCAAGAAAAAAGGGCAAAATCGAAAGGTTGGAGGAGGAAGCTATGCTCTTCAACACCTATATTGAAACTTATGAGCTACTCGATGTTCAAGCCTCAAACAGAATACACACATGGAATAATAAATGAGGAGGCTCTAATCAAGTAGCCTCTAGATTGTATCATTTCTTATTCTCTGATTCCATATATCTCTTAATAATCAACATGGAAGCATGCATTCTCCTGAGTCATGATTCTGATTACTGGCTTATTGTTCTTTAGCTAGGCTGGCCTTGCTCACTTAGAAATAAAACTTTTAAGCTTTGAAGCTTTTTGGTTGTGCCATCCATACTTCTTATCTAATATGGAAACCTGGTGCAAGAATCAACTCATATTTCAAAGCACATTATGCATCAATTTAAGCAAAGATTAAAGTTCATCAAGCACACATTAAAAGCTTAGAATGTAATAGACCTTGGTAATATCTTTCATGAAAAGAAAAAGCTAGAAACACAAATGAATCAAGTGCAACAATCAATCATTTCAATGGGCATATTTGAATAACTATTAGCATAAAAAAAGTCTCAAAGCAACAACTCAAGGAGAGATTTCTCAAGGAGGAGATATTGTACAAGCATAAATCCAAAGTAAATTGGTTGAAAGAGGGGGGGACATCAAATTCTTCCCCAAATCAATTCTCCAATACAAGCAGCAAAACCAAATTTTCCTTGTTTGTGATGGGCACAACCAACCAAAGGAAGCGCATGGTGACATCTCTAGAATCCTCAATTAGTATTTCCGCTCTCTCACCATAGAGCCAATCTCATATCGACAAGCTGATATTCATGAAATCATACATCATATTCCGAAGTTGGTTACTCCTCAAGAAGTAGAGGAGTTGGTTATGGGAATGGTAAAGAACAAGGCCCCTGGGCTGGATGGATTCATAAATGAATTCTATCAGGTTTGTTGGGCCATTATTAGAAAGGATGTTTGGGAGATTGTAGAAGATTATTGTCTCACTGCCTCCTTACTTTTAGCCTTCGATTCCACCCTCATTTCTCTTATGCCAAAATATTCCAAAGTCTCATCTCTAGGTTATTTTCACCCTATAGTGCTCTAAAATGTCATCTCAAAAATTATCTCCAAAACCATTTCCAATAGGTTGAAGCTGATTTTTCCCTCCATTATTTCATCTGAGCAAATGGGATATGTGGAAGGGAGACAAATCTTATACAATATCATTCTAGTGCAGGAGCACATCCACTCCCTCTCCCTCTTGAAACAACTAGGTGTGATCTTAAATCTTGATATGTCAAAAGCCTTTGATAAAGTCAGCTAGAAATATATTTATCGCACCCCATGGGGACTTCACTTAATGAACCTCTGACATATCACGTGAGTTCATGGAATATTAAACAATACACTCAATTTGACTACATATTGGAAAATACCTTTAAAAGTCACATTATTTAACCTCCTACCAATATGAACCTGATACACCATCCCAATTTAAAAAACCTGTAATTTCACTATATATTGTAGGTATCCATTTTTTCATGAACATTTTTTATACCCCTTTATATTTTTTCATTAAATTTGAGCTCTATTTTTTATACCTGCCAATATAAAAACCCTTTAACCCCTATATATCTCCTAATATGAACCCACATGGTATGGTATTTCTCCCCCAGTGAAGCCCCCCTACCACACCCTGAGAGATTATGGGTTTCATGAAAAATGGATAGTATGGATAGTGGCACTTGTCTCCAAAGCATTTTTTTTAATCCTGGTAAATGGTTCCCCTTCCCCCACTCTCCTCCCTTAAAGAGGGATAAGACAAGGGGACCCAATCTCCCCTTATATCTTTTCGCTAATTGTCGAAGGCCTTAGTCACTCCATTAATCATGCAGTAGCCCATCAATGTTTGAAAGGCCTTCCCTTTGGCTCCCATCACGAGTTCTCTACTCATCAACAATTTTTAGATGACACACTCGTCATGGTTCATCCATCCATCTGAGAGGCTTTGGAATTCAAAATAATCCTTGACACCTTTGTTACAGCCTTGAGAACTGACATCAATAAATCAAAGAAAAAATATTATTCTTTAATATGCCCCAAGCCATTCAAATTCATATATCTCGCTTACTCAGTTTCAAAAATATCTCCGTTCTGACCAAATACCTTGGGGCTCCTCTCTCTATCAATTCCCTTCACATATATGTATGGGAAGAGTTTATCCCTAATTTTGAATCCAAACTCTTTAATTGGACCTTTCGTGCCATGAATCTTACCTCATGTCAACATTATCTTCCCCCAAATCCATTCTTAATAAAATCTAAAACCTACAACACTATTTTCAATGGGGAGGAGCAACCCTAGAGAAAAGGTGGGACTTGGTAGCTTGGGATAAGCTATCTCTCCCTAAATTATTAGGACTCCATGGATTAAGAGACCCTGGGATATTAAGCCAAGGATTTAGCACCAAAACATGGCGGAGATGGCTTAAAAATACTACAGCCAAATGGTGTCAGATGTGGACAAATAAATATGCTCAAGGGTTGCAAACCTTTCAGCTTGTGCGCATGATAGAGTCCCCTCAAGGATCTCATATTTGGAATGTTGATTGGAAAAATAAGTCCCTCATTCAATATCATTACTTTTGTGAAATTTACAATGGGTGGACAACACTCTTTTAGGAAGATTCACAAAACCAATGGCCCAAGCTCTCTTCAATGGATCCTCTGAAAAACATCAGCTGCAACTATCAACAACGAGGTATGACTCTCATAGCACATTACTAGGATCCTGCACCTTCCAATCCATTTTTTCGCCTCTGAAAAATTCAATCCCCCACCTTCTCCATGGAGCACATGCATGAGTATGAACCTCTCAAGCCAGTACTAGTAGCAAGAAATATATGAGTTCAGGAAGGTTTCGATGTTCTCCACTAGGGGTACAACTCGTCTAGAACCTTCAATCTAAAGGAATCCTACAAGATCTTAACCCAAGATCACATGATGGAACCAAAACACATATGGAAGCATCTCTGAAAGCCCATACTTTAGCCAAAAATAACTTTTTTCATATGGATACTACTCAAAAGAAAAACTTTAACCTCGCATAAACTACAAAAAAGGGGTTTTTAGGGCCCCTCCATTTGCATGCTATGCAACACTCATGAGGAATACCACACTCATCTATTTCTCTCTTTTCCTTTATCCATTGAGCTCTCGGATCAAGCATTAAATGCTTTCAGGTGATTCAATATCATTCACCATTCATTCTCTGCTTCATTACATAATTGGTCTACCTTCCCATTCAAAAGTCCCATCCTGAATCAGGCATCACAATTAATCCTAGGTGTCATCAGCTGGAACATTTGGAAAGAACACAATGATCAAATCTTTAAGGATTCCTCAAACTTATGGCAGTCCATATGCAAATCTCTCAGCTTCAGGAGACCATAGCCACACAACAATGCACCCCTCAAGACTAGGAATGTCCACGAATGAAACAAAGTATTTTGCATCACCTTGGGATTTCTTTCCTAGTCCTTCAGTCTCTCCCCAAGTGATCAATCCTTCGAAGTGGTCTCCTCCTCCTTCAAGATGCATCAAGCTCAACTTCGATGGAGCATGAGATGGTAATCCAAGACCTTCCATCTTTGGATGGGTTTTCCAAAACAGTGAGGGACACATTCTTCGTATCTTTGTTGGCAGACTTGGTGTAACTACAAATAAAGAACCAGAATTATGGGGACTTCAACAAGGTTTAACAATTGCTAAGAAACTCACCTACCATCAGCTCATCATCCAAGGAGACTCCCTGATCATCATCACTATCCTAAGAAAGCTTCAATGTGGCACTCAATTCTCCAAAATATTTGATTGTTATAGAATTGAGACTCACATCAATGTAGTAGCCTCCCTACTTCAATGCTCTCTTTTCCCTCTATTTTGTCATACCAGACACTCGGGGAACAATTTAGTTCATTATCTTGTAAACTACTCCCTTGATCATGAAACTCCTCATATAGAGGAACTATGGTCTCAAGACATTCTCAACCATTGTATATCTCTATGTTAGGTCCCTATACTACTAGTCTAAACCCTTATTTTTATTAGTGCAACCCCCTTATTGTATTATTCTGCCCATATAGTCCCCATGTTGTTATTATTGTGGCCCATAGAAGCCCACTATTGTTATTGTTGTGCCCCTAAAATATTATTGTATGTAGGCTCTGATTGTATTGGGAAACCTTAGACTCTTATATATAGAAACGAGGTCTTGTCATTTGTATCATCCAAGAATTGTTCATTTGTGTAATGTAAATGAGGTTTCCCCCTCAAAGACGTTGATTTTGAAGTCATTGATCTATATTTTCTTCTATTTTGTGAGCTAGTTGCATAACATTCTCATTCCTCCCCCTGCATGATCTCCTCCCATTACGGGTGTGAGTATGGGATAAACATTATGTACATGATTAAAATGATTGTTGATCCTTTCCATCTGTCCAATCAAATTCTCACTCTAATGCAAGGCTGCCATAATTTAACTCCTCACACATTGTGAGCCTTAATGAATTCAATGAGCAGGTACGCCAACCTAGCTCTAGATTATAAGGATATGATGGAATAATCATGGTTTCGCTCGACACCTTGCACTGCGAGCATATGATCATCGCAAATATTGGCGGCTTCCTTATTTAGCCCAACACAGGTTGCACGGCATCTACATATTTGATCCCTCTCCTTTGCAATATATGTTATTTTTCAATTATTATGTTGACAATCTTTATGATAGTTATGTTTACACTTACAAGTCCCTCCTTTGGAATCCTCTGGTTCTTACCAAGGTGGCAGGTTTGCATCTCACTACATCTCTTACTACGCATTCGACACAATTCAATGCATGCATGGGAACTATGGGGCTCAGGATGGCTGGTCAGCCTTAACCTCTTGGCATATCTCCCACCCAGACTCTCGTGTATTCTCTCCATCTTCCAAATGCAATGAATGGTATCCAAAAGAGAGTTGGGGTCACCACTCTCTATGAACAATGGACCTTATAAAGCAAGTTCATGAGCGACAAATCATTCAATAAGAAGCTCAAGAATTAACAACTACAACTCATCGGGACGCTATTGAATTATGGCACCCTTGCATAATTGTCCTTTCATTGTCACGATGGAGAAGCTTTGCCAGCAATCTCTCCTAATTGTTCTTATCTTCAATTATGTTGGAAGATCATCGAAGTAAAAGAGGAAGTAATTTTGGTTATTGTCACAAGAGAGCTCAACAATTAGTCACTGTGGTCAGAGTGCCTAGGGTAGGGGTGTTTGTCATTATGACTACATTGTTGGACATCATAGCCATGGTGCTTAAAGTTGTGCACCTCACCACCAAAACCATTTTCGCAGTAGGGACACTGGTGGTCATGGTTACTCATGGTCGATGCTCTGCTCACAACTAGGATGTTTGTGGCACTCATGGGTAAGGGAAATCTCAACCCTAGGTTTTGTGAAACTCCTCCTCTTATGTATTACTGCATGTCTTGTTTAGTTGATTATAGTCTTGGACTACCTCTCTGTATTTTAAGCAAATGAAATTTTTGTAAACTCTTGTAGGTTCATTTTTTTAATTTTGCATGTCAATTCAGTGGGTAAAGATAATGTACTCTAGGAGCTCCTTCATTTTTTCTGATAATCTAGTCAAATGAGTTTTCCATAACCTGAAAGTCATCTACTTGTCGTACTGATATGATCTCCCTACAGAAAAACTAGAGGGCACCAAACTCTTTCACGCAACATCTCTTTGAATTAATGACAAGTTAAACCTTCAAAAAAACAAAAAGGAAAGACTAAGTTAATGCATGGTAGAGTGGTTCATGCCCCCCTTGTCATATTATTTAATGCCCTTCAAAACCTACCAGTTAATAAATCATGCCATATATGCCCGGGAGTTCATAATCGAGTGTTTTTTTTGGTTGGTGATCCAAATGAAATCCCTAGGAATGGACCTCTAGGGTGACGTAAACTCTCGATTGCATTGGTTCTGAAATTTAATTTTTATATTTTATATATAATGTCTTTTAATATAAACTATTTTATTTTAATATTTAGCATGTTTAGAATATTTAATTTATTTTTAGTTTTTAATAATATTTTCTTAATGTTATAGTTATAATATAAACCCATTAAGTGCTTGAATTAAATAAAATATAACAATATTTTCGTAAAAAATTAATTATTGGACTAATCAAAATAATCAAAAATTATATTAATAGTTTAATTAAATAAATATTAAATTAACTTAACTTAATTAATTATAATTAATTAAATTTAAATCATTTAAATAAATTTAATGTATATAATTAATAATGAATTAGAAAATACATATTTTATGTTGAGACTGCGAAATTGACCAAACTTAAAGCGATGACATCTTTCAAATCGTAAGTAAAAAAGAAGCGAAACTTGAACTGTTAGAATGCTGGTAGAAAAACAAAAGCAGCGAATGAATAAAAATGAAAACAAAAAATAGGGTAAAAATCAATCAAAATTAACAAAATTAAAAGCATATCAAGGTGCGACATTAACAAAATTCATATGGAGGGCCACATAATTTTTTGAAAATTTATGGTTGTTGTTGTGGTCACAATAGGTAGCATATTGTGGAAACATCCTTATTGCATACAATTTGTTGTAATCATTTTTTAACAACCTTTAGTTAACTATATTTGAATAGCTTTGATTTATTACCAAGATTGGATGTAAGGGAAAAACCTATAAAAGGGGATATCCCTAGCCCGAGAAGGGGCTTGGCATTATCTTTCTCAAATTGTGTATCTGTATCTTTTCTTTATAATTAATGCAAGAATCAACAAGTTCATGGCTGATTCTATGAATTATTTTGTTAGCCTCTATGCTATGATCTTTTCTCTAGCTCCTTACTAAGGAGAAAGGGCCCTCCTCTTTAGTAGGGATTGTTGTTATTGAAGAAGTAGAATAGATGTTTCATTTAATTAGATTGTGTCTTGTGAGTTAGATTTATGGAATGTAATTTGACTATTCTTACATATATCTTCTATGATTAGAACACTATTGTTGTTGTTACTCATGATAGTTTGAAGGAATTCTTGAATGCAGGTCATTGTTAGTCAACCATAGCTATCGTAGATATTTAGCAAATCGTATTGATACCACTATTGTAGATGTTTCAATTTAATTACTATTATTTATTTCTCCCAGTCCAACATTAGTAATGCAATTTTAATAGTAACATTTCATTTTCGTAGTGATTATGTTGTTTGAATGATTTTATTCCTAGTTTGGTGATGTGGAGATTAGTGACTGATTTTTTATTAGTTGTCAGGTTGAGTTATTTCATTTATGCAAGTGAGAACCTAGTGTTGTTGAGTGTTATTTCCTTTCTAGAAGAGTGATTGATTATTGATTCCTTCCTACAAAGAGTGGTTTTCCTTTCAATAACTATGTGCAAAATTCTCTTCTTTTCATGCAAGTGTGGTTTTCAGCAGTGACGTTTTTAATTCCAAGATTGAGCAGAGAGTAATTTCAATTCTTGCAAGTGTGGATTAGTCTATAGTAAGCACTAGGATTTAATTTAGGGTTGTATTCTTGTTGAGGAAGCATAGTAGAAGAAAGTATATTAGGAATTAGTCAGTGTCAGTTAGTGATTGTTCCCTACTAATATTGTGCACAAGAAACTTGAAATAAAAATACTTACCCTCATTGCTAATTTATGTTAGGGTGGATGCATTGTTTTAACAAGACAATAAAAATCCCCCAAAAGTTTAGCACCATTGTTGGGGAGGTCATTAAGGGTGCAATAACAAAACTAACATTGTATCTCTTGAAGATGCAATGCTATAGAATTAAGATATGTAGGATACATGAATAAAGAGGTAGAGAAACATGGTGCCCCAAAAAATACTAACCCTATAGGAAGAATGGGAAATAGAGGAAGATTATATCTTTATTTAGGACTGGTAAAATTCATCAAGGAAATAATTTCAAAGAAAAAGCAAAATCATCTGCCCTAAGAGTACACTCTCAGAAAGTAGGATCCTCTTGATGATGTTGGACCCACCAACATGTCAGGGGATCTCTCCGTTAAGAAGTCCCCACTAGACCTCAGGCCATTTGGTGTAGGAGTCCCAGTAGTGGGGTAGTACAGTATCACCTTGACCGCAGTTGCATGCAGAAGCAAGAAGGATGTCCTTGTTGGTACCAAGGGTGTGACCAATACAACAATCCAAGGAAGGTGCATGAAGGGTTCTAACACACGGAAAGTGGAATAAGTGCACCCCTTGTAAACCTATCGAAATGCACAGCTTGGAAGGGAACACACGAGAAAAGATACATTACAAGCTGGAAGGCAGGTGAACCAATGATCCAAAGTGATGGTTAAACCAACAATACTTCGTGATAAGATACATACACATATATATAGAAAAGTCCATACATACATGCACAAACAACAAATACATATATCATCAGAGTAACCAAGATAGCTGAAATACAATAAAAACATATGCATGAAATGTGTTGGCTTTGTTATATTAAGAAAGTGAAAGCTCCAATCATACAAACAACTATGACCAACCACTAGTCCCGATAACAGAACGTTACATTCATTGTCACCTACTCCTCTAAAGAGATATACTAGCTCTGCACCGTGGAGAAGCCAAGGATCGTTACAATACACTCCAAGCTTTCTCTAATATACACCTATAAGAAGCTTGGCTCCCAAAAGCCTATACAATGAGTTATTAGGTTCTATAAATAGCAAAAGGTGGGGTGAAACTTGACATTCCCCTTTGTGACTCTTCACCTACCCTCATGACTCTTCAACTACTATATGACTGTTACATTCTACTATCAACACTTGTTCTTTCACTGTTACAATATGTTACTTTAAATTTTGAACATCTACCCATGTGAGACAAAATAAGCTTGAGTAAGCTAAGCAAGACGTCACTAAGACTCAGACAGTTGTGGGAAGACCAACTCTTCAACATTCCTGCGATGATTGACATTGAGAAACAAATGCCAAGCTATCTATTCTATGATGGTGTCCATGTACTCTGTGGTGAGATCCTTCTGGAAGCGAACTCTTGCCTCTGTTGCATCCGGGTACACTAATTTGGCTCATCTGTCCAACCCATTTGATAACATGTACATCATAGTCCTCAGTGCAGCCGGACCAGCAACATATTGATGCATAGTGTCTGCATTGATCTCCAAGTCTATGTTGGTGGCTATGTACATCAACTAGTCGAAGTACATGTCTATCTCAAGTCGGACTTCGTTCTTTGTCTTCACCTCATTGAGTGTTCCAATGGATGGGATCGCATGTGGGTGCTCAATGAAATCCATGCTCCTGAACACCCGTGCATGTGATCGACAACACTACTCACCCTGTCTGCTATGTGCCACCTGTTGGAATGGGTCTATAACCTGTATGGGCATAGTTTCATCAATCTGTGCATGTTGCACCTCCAACTGTACCTGTTCATGTTGCGCTTCCTCCTCTCCTCTGCACAGATCTTATTCTTCCCTAAGTTGTCACTTCAACTCTTGCAACTCCTTCTTTGTTTCCTCCCTCCTTTGTTTCTCATCTACTTCATCACAATTGGATCTGCTTTGAACTTGTAGCTTTGCTCCACCTCTGCACTGTCAACAACCTTCATCTTGCCTTTTTCACATGCAGGTCTGCTACCTTCTGTTGTTGCTGATGGTGATGATTGTTGCGATGTCACTACCATTTCATCTCGATATCCTTTTCTATGAACAACTTGGTGTCTTCGTAGATAGGCAAGCTCATAAACACTTTCACAACTGCATCTCCAGTTGCACTCTCAATGGTGTCCTTTGACTCTTCTCTCCTGGAGTCCATTGTACTTGTGCTGTTGACAGGCAGATGAACACCTGTGATACTTGGAAATAAAGAAACAATCATGGAAAGAAATATGTCAGTTGAAAACCAAAACAAACTTGAGGACTGACTTGCAACATACCTGTGTGACTGATTGTGAAGATTGCCCAATTTCCACCGGGAGGCTAGGAGACTAACTGCCAAAACTGTGCAAGGCATAGTTCAGGCTATGAAGAGGTTGATTGACTGCTGGAACTATGCAATGCATAGTCCATCATGGCTTATTGAGGACTGAAACCGTGTAATGAGCAGTTTTAGTCAGCAAGGGCATGCAAACTGCATTGCGTAGTTTTTGGGACCAACTGGGCACTGCCTCCTGGAATTGTGCAGAGCAAGCCTAGGGGTCAATGCTAGACAATTTTGCACATTTTATAGGAGGAAGGCAGATAATTCATTCTCATGGATGCGCATTGTTGGCTGGGTAAGGTAAGGTTCGGGTCAAGGCAGTGCAGAACCACCAACAGACAACTAAAAACATGAGAAGGTTTGAATGCATGGCGAGACTGAATATAAGTGAGAGTGAATGATCATGCATGCAAATAGTGAGTGCAATATTCAAAAAATGGGAAAGCAAGCATGTGTGTGAAGCGAGTCGCTGCAATGGCGACCATCAGTGCAGAAACAGTCCCACACATGTGACAACAATGAGATGCAAAGGAAAACTAAAATAGTGCTTCTGCAAGCTAATAGACATGAAAATGACAACAAGCATCCATTGAAACCAAGAAGACAACACTCGCACAAGATGAAATACAAAAAGCGCCAGAAAAGTAGCAAAAGACATGAAAAAAAGACTTAACCAGAAAAGTTGAGTCAAATGTGCCGAACACGCTTAGATGTGATGTGGGATGTCATAGTTCCAATATCAATGTGAGGAATGAGCTCTCCATCATCGAAAGAATGAGTTTTGATAAAATCAAGGTTATGACACCCATGCCACAAATCTAGGAAACAATAAAACTAGGTGAGAGGTTTCCAAAATATCTTTTGCATGTAACTTCCAGCTGCTAAAATAGATCCCTAAAATCTAGGGATGTTTGCATTTTATTTTTACCTTTTTGGGAAAAGCAAGCCATGCATGCAAATAAGGATTACTCAGTCCTAGAGGGAACCGGTCAAACTGAGAGCACATGCAGTGGTCTGCAAGAATGTGGACGAGATTTGCGTAATTTCTTGGCTGAGAAAGACTAACTGCGCTCATGCACTGCGCAATTTCTGGACTGAAGCCTTGGCTATAGGTCAGAACTGCGCAATTCCTAAGCTGAAGCCCGTGTCAGGCTGCACTGGACAATTTTTAAGGAGAAGGTTTCCTAGATAAATTGTGCATTTTTCGAGCCCAGCTGGATTGCACAATTTTTGGAAGGAAGGTTGGGTCCCCTCCAGAATTGCGCAATTTTATGAGTGAGCATTTGAGCCATAAAATATCCTAAGTCTAGAATAATAGCCTATGGCGGGAGACAAACAAGTTGACATGCATAGGCTGGTAGGCCATTGAAACTCAACTAAAGCCTATGTACTTGCTCAGTGCAAGACATGCTGCTAAGGATGGTTAGTAGGGAGGCTCCAAAACTAAGCTAAGGAAAAAATTTGAAGGGTGTTTGTAGCCGCTACAATAGGTCGCAAAATCATCCAGCATGGGAATATTTTTTTAGAGAATGAAATCTTAAGGATCATCTGCATTATGAGAAAACATTTGGAAGAAAAAATCATGTATGGTTGAGAAATATATATATATATATATGGTTAAACTTATGATTCTTAAAAATATCTACTGGATTTTGTGCAAAATTAACCAAAATGTGTCCGCAAAAGGGTCATTTCATCGATTAGTTAAACTAAGCATTTAATAATTATTTAGAATTTTAAACCCTACTTAACTAATATATTAAAACATTTTTAAAAAATCCATGAAATCTTAGCTGCTAAATCCTTTAAAAACCTTTTTATATAAGAGGAAAGTAAAAAATAATTATTTATCTATTCATTTGTTTTTATGTAGGTTTTATTCCATAAGTAATAGTCATAATTTCTTTCTTCCTAGAGCTGAGAAGCCAAAGACGTCGAGTTAATAGGATGGCCATCCCAACTAATAATTATAGGAAGTGATGTGTCATGTTGCCCCTCCAACATATAAATCTTCTTAATTAATCGATCCAACACCTATAGGAAGAGTTGTGTCTAGGTAGCCCTGCCACACACAAATATCCCTTGTTAATTGATTTAACTCCCATCATGATTCATTATTACTCCACTAAGAAGTTAATACCTCACTCCAATTATCATCATGTACTTTACGAATATGTTGATCCTGAATTTGTGGCTAAAGGTTTTCTTAATGGGCACTTTTCTCCTATATTAGATGTTGTTGGGATGGAAACCTTCTTGTATACATCCTCTAAGAAACTCCAATTTCTCTGTCGTTTTTTGATCTTATTTCCTCCATCATCATCACCTTGATAAGATAGCCAACCTCAGACTACCATCCTAGGAGCACATTCATTGAACTTCATGTATTAGTGGACACGTTTCTTTGAAGAAAATTAATAGGGTGGATTCCAATTACACTCACATTATTGCAATGTATTCTCTCTAAAGCATTTATTTCTTCCTTCGCCAACCCACTCAACTCTTTACCTTAGTTTCAATTATAGATTGTACCTATGCCACAAAAATGTTTCTTCCATCGACGAGATGCTTCTTAAAACAAAGCGAGGGGTGGGGCACAAGTGTATATTCACATGGAATCCTTGACCTAGTAATACTAGGAGAAAACTCTACTAGGCATCTAGAGCGATCTCCTTGAGGTTGAATAGGAGATAATATGAGAGAAAGATTGTTTCTCTAATACAAACATCATTGTTCAGGTAGCTCCCTAGGTCCTAGACATGGAATACACTTGAGGGAAACATAACCAATACCTCCACATCATCAAGTAGTATTAGCACATGAAGACCCTCTCAGGGAAGGTGTTGGATAGAAATGAGGTTAAAGAGGTTATATTACTCATGCTTAATGAACTTTAGCTTTACATGAAGAACCTTCACTATAGAATGGAGAGGATTATGGATCATTGGGTCTCACACTTGATCCAAGGAGCTCAAGACAAGGAAAAGAGACCACTGAAATAGAACCTTTTGACTCCACTTAACCTTCATGATTTCATTTTTTAAGTAAATTTTTTAGGACTCCGTATTTAGTTTAATGGGCTGATTGTGTTAGTTGGCTAGCTATCATCATTTTTTGGAAAAGACGATACGAATACTTTGGTTTTAATCTTGGATCTCATAGTCTAATTATTAAGAACTGGATGCACTATGAATAGTCTACTTTCATTATTGAGAAATCAAAATATGTCAAGACTATCTAATTCTACATTTTTATAAATTATCAATAAATATTAACTTTATCAAAAAACATTATTCTATTTTTTCTACATTTTGGAGGGTTTCCCGACATATTTTCTGATCTAATTTGGCTAGAATGGATTTCTTGGAATCACAAATTTTTGTTCTAAGATCTTCACAATCTGAGTGTCCCAAGGTATTTCAAGGCGTTAGATCTATATATGCAGTGAAAAACCCATTCTAAAAAAATATTGGCTAAAAAAACCAAAAACTCTAAAACATAGCATGTTTAGACAACACCATTTCTAAATAGAACTAATTAAATATATTTTCATCCAAAACTTTAATTACACTACATACTAATGATATGCCATTATATGCAAAATATTTACACTCAAAAAATTATTTAGCGAGCGTGCTTATTATTATTTTGATAATTATTATAACATTTTATATTTAAATATATTTTCGAGATACTATCAGCCTACATCCACCTTAACTCTATATCTACTAAGTTCAAAGAGGGATCAAATCTCCTTTCACTCTACAACAAGTTTGCATCTCAAGAGATTTGTTCCCTCTCAATCCTTAGTATATTCAGAGCTCAAATGGATCTAAGTTGGTTTAAATATGTCCTTTAAATATGTTATATTATGCATGAATACTATGGATCAATACCATTTGTTCTCATAAACCTAGAGCTCAAAAACCACCAGTAAAAATTTAAAAAAGTTAATAAAAATAATAATTTATTTTTATATTTCACCCGGATGCGGGTGTCATTAGGAGGCATTAACTAAGTGTTAGTCATGAAGCACGCGCAGTTGGCAGCTGGCATGCTTACAGGTGAAGTTCGTTGGGGAGAGGACAGTATTAATTTCAATACATTGAAGGCAAGTCCCGCATCCTTAATGCAAGCACGCACTCACGGCACGCAGAGGGAGTTTATTAGGATGGAGAGGCCGCTTATGAGCTCACTCGCTCCGGTTTGTTTGGTCTTCATTTTCACTGGTCCTCGCAGGTTCAGCCGCGATGATAGCCAATGGTGGTCCTGCTCTCAGGGGCAGCCGCCTTGGTTACAAAACAATCCCCTGCGGATTGCTCGAGGACGTCCATTCCGGCGTTCGACGATTCTGCGTAGAGCTCGAATTTGGATTTAGCCTTCTGTCTTCGGAGTTTCAGGTCTGTCCGTGGCATTCACCGTGTTAATAGACTGGTTTCTGCAACTGCTAGGGAGGTCAGGATTGGGTCTTGGGTCCACTCAATTGAGGTGGAGAATTGTAGGTTAGGATCCAGAAGTTGTGTTTCGCATTCCTCAGACGGGTCTTCCTTTTGCATCCATTCGAGTCCTCAGGCGTTTCCCCTGAACCCTCACTCTGTTAGCCTGGTCATTCTGTTGTCTCGTTTGAATATGGCACCCCGTCGTAGAGCCACTCCTAGGCGTGCGAGGAATTTGGGATTCCGGGGAGGTTCAGGAGGGAGGGGAAGTTCTGAACCTCGTCGCATTTCGCCTTTAGCAACGGTCTCACCCTCCTCGTCACCTTCAGATGAGTCAGGTCCCTCCCTGACCAGTTCGTTACACTCTGCCAGGTTTACTTTCAAGAGTCGGCTCAATAGACCGCTTATCTCGGCCTTAGTCACGGTCATCTTCTCTGAGGAAGAAGACGAACCAGTCAGCTCTGTTCCTGCCTCAATGGAAGATTTGTCGTCTCAGAGCAGAGGAGCGGAAGAGGTTATCAAAGTTGCCACGGAGTTGCACGAAGAGGATGGTCAGGCAGAGAATAGCACCCAGTGGGGCTCTCCTCAGGAAAACATAATTCAATGCGAGCCAGTGAAGAGTTTTGAAAATATCCTGCACCTTAAATTACCCCCGGACGGCAACCCGATGGAGGTGGAAGACAGGGTGATGGTCACCTAGGAGCGCACCCCGAATCCGGTCAACGACAACGTCAATTCTAAACCCAAGTAAGTGCCAGCTCATTAGTTTGTAGCTACGGGATAGCAATCCAGTTTTGAATCTCCACGAATCGTGGTCAATCTCGTGGGCTCGTTACAGAACAATTCTAGCTGAAGTAGCTCATTTGGCATCGGTTTTTGTATGAGCTATAGACGAATTTGATTCGACTGAAGAAAATATAAGACTTTAGTTTGCAATATATATTTGTATGTAATAATGGAAGGGGTTGGGTATGTTTATAAATATTTTATAGATTTTAAAAGCAATTCTAGGTTTTTTGTATGAGCTATTTTATTGGGCTAAACAAAATATAAAATATTAGTTTGTTATATATTTTTGTATGTAATAATGAAAAGGAATTTTAATTGGGTTTATTTTAGGTGGTTTGGAGAAATGAATGAGATTTTTTGTATTTATGTTTAAATTGAGTTTAATTTTTGCAAGTAACATGGTGAATTTTGAGGATTGAAATATTTTCAAGTGCTTTTACAAATAAATTTGAAGGGGTGGCATGAGCACGAGGGATAATAATATGCCCTCGTGAAGAAATGGAGATAAAATATGCGTGGGGTTTAGGATTCACCACCAATAACAAGGCAAAGTTGTTTGTGTTGTGGAAAAGACTGGAACTTGCTCTAACTATAGGAATAAAGAAATTCTCTGATGGTTAATAGAATGTTCACATCCCCAAATCATCAATATGATGAAACATGTCCTCTCTTATTAAAAGAATAAAATATATTTTGCAAAAATTTGAAGAGCACTCGTTCTTTCATGTTGCCAGCCACCCCAACAAGGATGTCGATGAGCTGGTGAGCCGTTGAGCTCTTTTGGGTGCAGGTAAGTATGAGGTTGATGGAAGAGATCAATTCCATCTTCACGTATCTTAATCGAATGTTGGACATGGTAGTATTTAAGACCATCCTTGATGGTGTTGACAGAAGGATGATTCGTGGAGGTATAATCGGCAAGTGGGACAAGTGGAGGAATGTTAGAGCACAATTAATGCTTGGCGTATTCTTAGATTCCCAGGGCAACAACTTGAAATACATGAGAAGGGTATTAACTCAACTCAAGGTAGTGATAGAGAAGTCAACATTTCAGTGATTCATGAGGGTTACATATTGCATTGGAGAATTAATGGCGAGGGGATGTGGTAAGGATCTGTATCGTGTCTTAGTGAAGTGATTGCAGGGATGATATGGTAGATCGCTCAGACAGGATGCCTATTTAATGGGCATGAAGATCAAGGATCTACATGCGATAATGGCACGAGCATATGGTAATTCCGCAGAGGAGGAAAACCATATATTTAAGGATTCATAGGACTCTATCTCCAAGTTATCCATTGTTTCAATCATAGAGCGCAGGTTTCATAACTGCGTTGTTTTTAGAGATTCTAGTATGGCTACATGTGAAGGCCAATAAAGGTAATACTCTAGGGATGATTTGGCTCGCTAAAAGGACCACCAAATTCTTGTTTAAATTACTAATGGGAAGGCTATACGTTATAAATTGTCAGATAGAGATGTGGGAGAAAGGTCACTCCTCTAATGTCGAGTGAATTAATGCTAAGTTTGGAAGTATTGAGGTGTCTTGGAGCGGAAGATAGGTAAGATGGAAACTAACCTACTCACTTGCAACTCTGATTTGATCAGTGATAGTATATTTGTAGAGTGGAAGGAGACCATAGCAAGGTTATCTGAGACAGTCATTTCCCAGTTGCAGAATGATGGAGGAGAAAGCACTTCACGAGATGGTCTGAGCAACAGAGAAAAAGAAGCCAGCAAGGATGTGGGAAGTCAAATCCTGGTTAATGTTTTTTCATGTATTGTCACTATGTTTTGATTTTGGGTTTGTTCTTTCGGGTATATGGTAGATATCAATGTTTTGTTATAGTTTATAAGGCTCGTAGGGGGGAGGGAAATAGATTTATTGTTGTACTACGATACAGAAATAGGTGCACACACTGAAGTTAATTTGTATATGGTGATGTAAAATCGGTACTCGCAGTGTAACCCAGATTTTGAATATAAATTGTTTGTCCCGTTTAAAAGAAAAAATAATAAAAAGTAGTTTAGTAAGTTTATAAATAAGTAAAAAAATTTAAAACTAATTGAAAATATTGTTTAATACTTGTAAAGATATTAAGGTAACTATGTATGAATAATTTATAAAAAAAATAGAATTGAAAATAATTCTAGTTGAACATTTATTTTAAAATATTAGGTATTTTTGAATTATTATTATAATTTTTTTTATAAAATATGAATATTTCCTATAATTTATTGTGAAAACCTAGTTATTTGTTAAGTGTTATTGAAAAGTTCTTGTAAATTAGTTATAGATCTATTATAAGTGTCCAAAAAAAATAACCATAAAACTTTAAATAAATAAAAGTAATATTAACTTTAAATAATCATAAATTATATTGATAGAAAATGTATATTATACACATTTAAAAAAATTAAGAGCATAAATCACATGCTTTAAAATTTAAATCTCTTTTTCTTAGTAAAATTTGAGGATTTGCAATTTTAAAGATTTAATTTTGTTACTTACTTAAAATATTGGAGATTAAAATTTAATATGGAAAAAATTTTGTTTATTTGTTTATATAAATAACTAAGGTAAGATTTCTTTTTGGGAGAAAAAAAGAAGAGATGGTATTTGATAGATAGCACGGATGAAATTTGACAGGTGAGTGATTTGCTCATCAAATACAATTTAAAATTTGTCATTGTGCAAAATGGTCAAAATCTTTACTTACTATTTAGAAAACGGAAAATGTGAAAACCATCAACGAGTGACGGTTTTAGAATTCCAACCATGATGAATACATATGGATGTTATCGAAAACATCAAACTAAAGTCCACACCGGACATATGAATGTTATCCAAAACATCAAACTAAAGTCCACACCGCACCCACCATGTGATACAGACGAAACGACGAGCATGTGCGGATTCACTGTTTGCGCAGTTGTTTAACCCTCATAAAGGCGAGTACATATATTCTGATGGTTTCAGCGAAGACATTTGTTAGTGGCGTACATCGTCGATAAAGATTTCTGGTTTTAGTTGAAATCGTTGCTTTCTGTACCACGGGGGAACACAATAAAAACCTATGCCCTTTGGTGGAACTGTAACCCATTTCAACGAAGATAATGACCGCCTCCTAGAATTTTCAAGGTATATAGTGCACATCAAATGACTTTGTATCATCCATTTGTAGGGTAGACTAAATGTGAATTCGATTCAGAAAATAATCGGTGAAAAATGCTCTCTCCGTAAAACATATCGATGGCTGGTGAGGGTCATTTACATCGACTGGTGATCAGAGTAAACTAACGAGTTTTTTAAATGGCTCTTCAGATTTGATTTTTATTTTTATGCATCAAATCATGTAATATCATGTATTACTTGTTTTTCTAAGGTATAAACAATTTTTTTTTGGGGATAATATAAGTTTTATATTTTGTTTTCTTAATTTCTTAATTATGGTTTGATTATAAATTATAGCTATAGTTAATTTATAGATGAAATGGTTTTTTTTACTAGTTAATTTTAATTAAATTTCTATAAATATTTTTAAAAACTTGAGTTTAAGTTGTTTATTTTATAGAATTTTAGTAACTATTTTTCAAAGTGCTTAATCTATTTATAGATTCAAAAATGTATTTTGAATAACAAAAAATCTCATTCCTCTTGAAATTGTCCTATGAAAAAAAATCTATTTCTTCTATAAATTAGACTACACCTAAAATATGTCCAATGCTTTATATTACTTTAAAAATATCAAATAGGTTTTTTTTTTATCATAGAAAGTTATTATTTTATTATGTATTTAATTTCATGAATTGTAAAGAATTCACTCCTCTTTTTCTTTTCCCTGAGGCAAGAAAATTCTCTTACTTGTATTAACAGGAAAAAATAAAATTCTCATTAGAGACTAACTATTTTAATTAATTAATTAAACAAATAATAATAATAAAATAAATTAAAATTATGATTTAATTTTGATTATTGAATAATCATTTTCATTTTATTACATTACTTACTATGATTTTAAAGCATACTTTCAATCTTCAGAAGCCATTAAAATTTTATGTTCAAATTATGAGTAACATTTTTTTGGGGTAAGTTATGAGATGAACAAGGTTTGTTGTATGATCCAAAACTCTGGAATGAGAGGAGAGGTTAATAATTTGTATTAATTAAATAATAATAAAATAAATCATGTTTATCTTATTAAATTATTTACTATGATTTTAAAGCATATTCTCTCTTATGCAACCATTAAAAATTTATGAGTAAACGTAGCATTAGAAATAAATAAATTTAAATTAACCCATAAGTACAATTTATAATGCTCCTCCTTAGACTAGAACTTTCCCATTGAAAAACTTGGTAGCTTTATAGAACAACTTGCATACATTAAATAAGTTTCATTAATATTAATTCAAATCAACATTAATGAATCCGGAGAGAAAGTATTTTGCAGAAATTCGAAACTAATTGAAAAGATTAAAACTTGTATCAAGTTGGTGTGTTGGTGTGTTGTGTTTGAGTGGATTGATATATAGAAAAGGATTGCAGTACTCCTACATTCCATAATAGATTTCCTCAAGCCTTTAAGTAGGTTTCATCATAAGAAATACTATGGGGGAAACCATGGGTTGTGAAAACATAGAGCTAAAAAACCGTCAACATTAAATAAATTATTTTATTTTATTTTTATTTTACAAGTTCAAAATGTTTACATAACATTAAAATACATTACAACATCTCTTTACACTAGACAGAAAAGCCTCTTGGTGAAAAATTACCTATGTAAAATATCAAACTCTCCATTATCCGACAACTTCTAATCTTTCACTTTATAAACATTAAAAAATAATAATTTATTTATATTTGATTGGTTTAAAATTTTCTGACTTATTTCAACGTTCTAAATCTATATTCAAAGTAAATTATAATCATATTATAAGTAAAAAAAACAAACAATAATTCAAATTACAAACAAAAAGTAATAATAAAAAAGTATATTAATTAAGAATCAAAACCAAATTATAAAATTAAATTAAACTAAATTAATATAAAAATTGAAGTAATAAAACTAACTAAAAATTAAAAAATTTGAATAAAATAAAAATACATTTAAATTAAATTAAAACAGCTAAAAAATAGAATAATTAAAATAAAAATAAATAATAATTATACACATTAAATTATATTAAACAACTAAAACTTTAAATATAATCAATTAAAAGACAACAAACTAAATAAAAGTAAAACTAAATCAATCAAATTAAACTCTAAACTAAAAATACTAATTAAAAACAAAATAAAATCATAAGTGAAATCAAACTAAAATTATATAAAAATTAAATAAATAAAAAATAATTAAAATAAAATAAAGTAACAAATAAACCCATTTAAAGCTAAACCAAAACTACTAAAAGTCTAATGCAATAAGTAAAAAATATATTAGCAATATAATTCATAACCGCTTCTGAAAAGGATTCGACACCATTCCTTTACTGCCTCCATCTACATGAAAAATATGGTATATTAGATTTTCTAAATGGTTATGAGGCATATTTTTTAATCATATAAGATTTTTTTTTCTAAGTATAAATAGGTATTTATGTTATATAAACACTTTGAAGATAGTAAATTTTTAAAAGTAAATATGTTAATGATAGAAATTTTATATAAAGGAATATCATCTGGGTTACTGCGATCGTGAAAAGAGGGGAAAAGAGAAATTAGTATTTTTTACTCTAGTTGTTTTTAGTTCGATTTTTTTTGGGTGTTTTTCATGTAGGTTTTATTGGTCTAATTTTTTTAAAATCTGGTAGGAATTTATTGAAATCACAAGTTTGATGGGTAACCTCTTTACAATCTAAGTGCCCTAAAGGTTTTTGAGGATGCTGAATTCATATAGAGTCAAAAAACCAGTTTACATGACACAAAGCAAGATTTCACCTCAAATTTTTCGGAAGAATTCGAAATTTCAAAAAATCACACTAAAAACAGCTCCCTTCCTACCAATTACCTGTCTACATGGAAATAAGTCAATTTATATCCGCAGCTGTTATCCATTAGCGTTGCTTTTAATTTTTTTGGCTACTGAATTGAGCAAGAGGATTTGAGGCAGGAATTGGAGATGTGAGGTCATGTTCGTGGATTGGATTTGGATAGAAGACGAGGAGGGTCTGTGTCAAATTTTTTTTAAGATCTCAGACATGCAAAAATTGTTTTTCCAGTTCAGGCAGCGTAGGGATTATGGGTGAAGATTTATCTCATTTGGAAGGAATCATAATACGAGGTGATCAATTCTATTATTCCTTTTCATTCTTATGCTTTCATAGTAAATCAAATTTACTGAACAAGAAGTCAGATAAATTATTCAACAGCATGTTTTTCACTTTCATATTCAACTTAATAAACATGGATATATTAATTTAACTTACCATATAATAACCATTGATAGATTGAAATAAAGTTCTTTTTAATTCACCGTAATATCTTGTTTGATATCAAATACCATTTACTAAGATCCAAGGTGGGTTAAAATAAAGAGTTGTTGCTTTAAGTGGTTTTACTAGAAGAATGTAATTTTCCATGTGGAAAAGAAGCATATCGTTTAGGTTGCTACTCAGGAATCGTTGGAACAGCGAACTAAAATCTAATGAGGTTGATAGAGAAGAATCAATTATTTTAAATAAGATGTGTGAAAATAAGATAGATGCTAAAGTTTCTTTATTACAGTATCTAGATAGTGAAGGTAAGTGTTCCTCTCTGGATAAAAACGAAGGATTAATTAGTCTTTTTGGCTACTTGAAACCGAATATGTTTTGCTAAGACCAGGAAACTATGTACTCAAAACTCATAAAGTCTGCAAACCCCATAGTTAAAGATGCCTAAATTATGGATGGAACTTTTGTTTAGCTAAGAGATTACTATTCCTTGTGTTTTTCTTTCCACTCCATCACCATCACAGAATCCATTATCTATTATGAAGGCATAGAATGTGTTAAAACTAGGGAAAAGAAATCCTTATCCTAATTTAATTTGTTTTTGAATTAAATTGAAATTTTATTCTCATTATTTTTTATTTTTTATTTTTTATTTTTTTTGAATAAGCGCTAATTCTATTAAAATAAGAGGTAAAAATATTTACAGTGAGGTCTTAGCCTCAGAGGACCATTTTCCTGGCCCTCAGCAAAAAAACCTTTGAACAGAGAAAGACCGCTAAGCGTGTGAGAGAAAAGCTTGCTCAGGTTAGCAGAGAGAGTGAAGCCATTACAAAAATACTTCTTGCTTGCAAGAGATGCCAAGCAGAGGAAGCCATCCACAAAAATTCTTCGACCAGTCACTAGAACGGGTGATTACCTTAAGTTACAGCAAAAAAACTAATATGGGCTGAGGAAGACCTTAGCAGTATAGTAAGCATATCCGAAAAGGAGAGAAAAGCCAGCATTTGAGAGGAGAGAAGCGCCAAAAAACTAAACGGAGGCAGCGACCCAACAAAAGAGGAGCTTACTCGCCCGAGGTCTGTGGTTCAGAGCCCTTAGCTTCTTGCATTTCTGGAGTTGTTGGCCGAGAAGCCTCATCATCACCAGTTGCGCCTTCCTCGGACTGATTGATCAGGTGCAGAATGCCAAAGTCATACTGAACAGGGCCACAAGCCACAACCTCGTCTTCTTCCACTATCGGAGTGCGACTACGGTTAACCCCAGCATCCCTAGGTGAATCTTCCTGCATTTGCATGGCTGTCAAATTTGGGTTGTCCCCAGCATCGTGAGATAGGCTTTCCTTAGGGGAAGGGGTATTGGATGAGCTGATGAGTTCAACAGGCATTTCCGCCTCTTCCGAGACCATAATGGTGGTGGTGAAGGTGATGATGGGCTAGTTGAGATGGCTCCGAAAGGTGCAACGCGAATTCTGGAATGAGGAATTGGGAGCAGGCCTGGCGGGGTTGGGAGGAGGCGAAGACGGAGAAGCAGACGAAATGGGAATTATGAGCGGAGAAGGAGATGGACAGGCGCGTCCTCTGGAAGCTGAGGAGCTTCCTCTATGCGGCACCCCTCGACTTTGAGTCATTGCTTCCCCTGAAGCCTTGCTGCGGACGCTCTGCGTGATAATAGTGGGTGACCAGGGAGGAACAAACGCAGTGGGATCGACCTCTGGCGAAACAAACCGGAGATCGAGCTAACTGAGGGAATGTTGCAGGGAATGTCGGCAATTGGGCGGAGAGAATGCCATTATAACACTGGAGGGCTGCAAGGTCGAGCTGCGGAGAGGCTTTAATGCACTTACGTTCGGCTGATCCGTGTTAATGCTTGAAGAGACCTCCACACCATAACCCAACAAACTACATTGAATTGCCTTCATCGATAACCAGAGTAATAAACTCACAGCAATGTCCATCCAGGTGCCGATCCGGCGGCCTGACGCTGGGCACGCGTGGAGGGTGAGGTGTCTGTACCGGAGGATCACCTGCATCCGGGGTTTTATTCTCATATTAACTTGTAATTGATAACTAAGTTAATTTAACTTAGTCGGCTTAGTAAATTCAAGTTGGAAGTATATCTAGAGTCATGTAGAATGATTCCTAAATTTCAGGGGTCCAGGTTGAGTTTTTTTTAGTTGTAATTAATTAACTCAGCCTAACTGAGTTAAAGTCAGCTAAACTAGTTTAAACAGTTGGAGTAACTAGTAGGAAGTCTAGCAGTGGGGACAAGCACTAGTGTAGCTTCACTGCTCCACCAGTTAACTGAAGGTTCACTCATAAATCACTCAGGCATTTCAATTCAGAGGAAGGCCGAGTTGATATAAGAGTTCAAGGATAAAGTTGATATAAGAGTTCAAGGACAGTGTACTATCAGTTGTATAATTTTCCGAGTTGTACACATAGTGCATACAATCAGTATAAGGCCTATGGTGGATTGCGTAGTTATGAGTGAGGAATTTCCCACTTAAATATGGGCTAATTCTCTAAACTTCTCTACCCCAATGGCAGGAATCTAGGTGTTATAAATTTGGTGTAGCGTTTATCATAGGTGGTGTAGTGTAAGTGTATATAAAAGTTGTCATAACGTTTACACTGGTTGGTATTGCATTTCTACTCTTGACATTGCATTTCTACTAGTTGGCATGGTAGTTTCTATTGGTTGGCATAGCGTGTTCGAGAAAGCCAATCGAGGTACGGAAGATCATAGCTCAGTCTCCCCAATCACATTAGTAAGAAGCTAATCGATCTAAGTTTACAAATAATGATTCGATCCTCCCATAAGATCATTTATAAAGCTAACTAATCATGGTCCAAAGGTATTGTCTCGGTCTTCCCACTAACACCATAGTTATAAGGCTGACCGATCTCAGGCCATAGGTCTTTATTCAGTATTGAATTCAAGGAGATTCCTACCCAACTCAAGGTGGGAACTGGGTTTCCAATGGGATCGTTTCGCCTAATCGTGTTAGTAAGACACTAACCGAAAACGACATGTTTCTATTTGTTTCAACCATAATCGATCCAATGCAACTATATTGCAATAGTACATGAACGACTGGTTGGAAAGTGCATATGTGTTCTCTCTTAAACCCATTCATACTTGTTCTTTCTATTTCCAAGAGACTTTGATAAATCTTTTATATTAGAAATCTTCTTTCAATAAAACGACCAATAAGTGGTTCAAACCAAGAAAGAATGGTACTTCCTATAGATGGGTATATCATGAAAAAAAAAATATTCATATCTAACCAGGTGAATATCTATGGTATCCTAAAATAAGACCTATTACCTACCAGGTGCCAGGGTTGGGCCCGGGTCCTATTCAGTAATATGGAGCGACAAAGGTCTTTGGATATCCCCGATTTAGTAATGGGGGTTAAGGCATGAAGCCCATGGTAGGTATGGAGCCACACGAAGGATTCAACATCCAATGTATCCCCATTATGAAGACCATGATTAGCTCTCCTTGACATGGGTTGCATGAAGGAGGATATTCTACTTTTCGATATGATCGATTAGGTACCAACCCGCAGATCAAATATATGGATCCGCTTACACCTATACCCATGCTAGGGTACCTTATGCATAATACTCTTTATCCCTAAATAAGTAGAAGGTGTCTTTTAGTCTTCCCCTACCCTGAAGCTATTTTTATTATGGTAATAAGGAGAAATAGTCCCACCTTGCCCTATAGAGGGTACCTACTTATAGTAGGGGAATCCAAACTGTAGAAGCACAATGTCGTTGCTGCAGAAGGAAGTAAGGGCTTGGTAGGCAACAAATTTGGCTAAGTGTTGCCTTGAGCTAGTTTGTGAAGGAGAGAGATAGATTGTACTTTTGCAAGAAATGTTCGGGGTTGAAAAACCATTATATTTTCTTCTCAAATATTTTGGTTAATGAAATATAGATAGTCAGAGTTTTGAGTAGTTGTGTTCCCCAGAAGAATATTGTGCTATGTGTTATTGAAATTCTTCCTTTCCCGCTTTGTGTTCAAGTTTTGTTTCTGCTGATGAGTATAGTAGATTCAAGTCTTTTGTACTAGCATATTACATAAGCAATTTGAATCTGTAGTAAAAATATACATGGTATCAGAGCTGAAGAAATTATAGAAGAGGAGAATTCGAGTTTGTTGTGCAAGTGAAATCGAATGCAAAGGTTCATACATCAGAGTCAACAATGTCATTCTATAGTTTGAGACTTAAGTTTTCCCTAGAGAGAAACTTGAATGACATTTCTTGGAAAGACAAGACCGAGGTAGAGCTCAAAGACAATGGGCTGAAGGAATTCATAGATCATGATATTTTGAAGCCTCCAACATCTGATGCTAAAGATCTAGATGAATGGAGAAAGTGTGTGGACAAAGCGAGAAGGATTTTCCTAGAAGGATTTCAAGATCATATTTTCTTGAATCTCCATAGTAAGGAAAATCCATTTGCAATGTGGAAGGAATTGACGAACCTGTTTCAAAATAGCAGTGACCACAGGAAGTTGGCACTTAAGGACAAACTCAAAAAGATTAATATGGACAAGGGCAACTCTATTCTAATGTACTTGACCAAGTTCACCCAATGTCGGGATGAGCTTGGAAGTGTCGAGATTATTGTTGCTGAAGACGATCTGGTGAGCCTAGCACTTCTAGGAATTCCCAAGAGTTGCCATAGTTACCTACCAGAGTGGGAGTGATTGTTGTTTGACTTGGTACAAGAAGAGATTCAACATAATACCAAAGACGGATCCTCATCAAAGCATGATGATGAGGAGAATTGTGCCTTAGTGGGTAAGGAAGAGAAAGGGAAAGGGAATTCATCTCATTCCAAATCATATTCTTGTGAGGGTGGCAAGAATAAGGACATGTCAAAAATCAAGTGTTTTCGCTGTTAAGAGCTGGGACATTTTACCACAATGTGTCCGCATAAGAAGGCTGGTAAGAAGCCCTCAAGAGGAATGACAAGTGAGGCTCTTACTTCACAATTCAAAATGGATTTTACCCTCATCACTTGTATGATGTCATTGATGATGGTTAGTGTGTGATACCTAGACAGTGGAGCTTCCTTCCACATGACCTCTAACAAAGAGATTTTCAGTAACTTGGAGGAGAAGGATCTCCAAATGCATATCGAGATGGCTAATGATGGGAAGTATAGCACAACTGGCATCGATACAGTTACCTTGCAGAGGGAGGCTGGTTCTCCCCTCACTTTGTGAGATGCTATGTATGTTCCTGGTTCAAAGAAGAACTTGGTTGTTATGTTGGAGGATAGAGGCTACGATGTGATATTTAGTAAGGGAAAAGTGTTCCTTCATCAAATAGCCACAAGACAGGTGAAGAGGATAGGGATTTGAGTGAGGAACCTCTACAAGTTGGAGGTAGAATATTGTGTTACCTTAAGCACTAAAGTAGATAATGTGTATAGTCAAGACATCAATGAGTCATGGCATAGGAGGTTGGGTCACTTGCACCATGGCACTTTGAAGATCATACAACAAATTTCAATCGGTCCTCCTAAGGGTACACTAGAGCGAGTAGACACATGCAAAAGGAGTACAGTGGGGAAGTACACCAAAGCTTCATTTCATGACAAAGACAATCGAGCACAAATGATCCTAGATTGAGTTCACTCGGATGTGTGTGGACCATTCTCGACAACAACCACGACTAAGCACATGTATTATGTGATATTTGTTTATTAATTTTCTCATAAGTGTTGGATCTTATTCATGCAGAAGAAATATCATACTTTTCCTAAGTTTTTTGAATTTAAAGCACTTGTCGAGAAATATACTGACAACAAAGTTAGATCTCTTAGGAGTGATAATGATGGAGAGTATGTGTCGAATGAGTTTATGAACTTTTGTGCATCAGAAGGCATTCGACGGGAGTTGATAGCACCTCATAACCCATAGCAGAATGGGATGGCTAAAAGGAAGAACAAGAGTATTGTGGGAGCGGCATGGGCGATGTTGCATGATCAGGGCCTACCATTACACTTGTGGACTGAAGCATGCAACACAATTGTTTATTTGTTGAACATAGGCCCTCATCGAATTCTTGGGATGAGTACACCAGAAGAGGTTTTTTCAGGGAGGAAAGCATATGTTTCACACTTTAGGATATTTGGTTCATCAGTCTACTTCCATGTTACCAAAGATGCACAGAAAAAGCTAGAGCCAACAACATAGTTGGTCATATTTGTGGGGTACATTAATGCACCTCACAACTATCGGGTGTACCTACCAACCAATAGGATAACAATGGTTTGAAAGGATGTAAATTTGATGAAGATAAGGCCATGGATGTTCCCTAGAGAAGGAGTTTCAGCTACATGTGGTTGAGGATCTTTTAGCTCCTAAGGAGGAACTTGAGGATGATGTGGAGAATCTGCACATAAAGGAGTAGGGAGTGGAGACACTCACTCATGTAGAGTCTTCCAAATATGGGAGAAAGTGCACCACAGGGGCTGGTAGGTTATTGCATGATGCTAGAGAGAATGTGGGAGCACCCACATCATAGTGCATGTAGAGGAGGTCACCAGAGAGGTACAATGGCTCCATGGCTCTAATAACCAAATGTGTAGAGATTGAGCTATCCTCTTTTGAGGATGTAGTGCAGTAACCTATTTGGATTAATGTGATGTTTGAGGAGTATGAATCCATTGTTAGGAACAGTGTTTGGGATGTGGTCCCAAGACCGACAGACAAGTCAATGGTGTGTTCCAGATGGATTTACAATGTAAGGCAAGATACAAATGGTAGTGTGGAGAAACACAAGGCCAGGTTTGTGGCCAGAGGTTTTTCTCAGGTGGAGGGGATTGATTGTAATGAGGAATTATATTTTGTTGCAATGTACTCATCAATCAGCTCCATTCTAGCACTGTCAGTGCAAATGGGATGGAAGATACATTAGATGGATGTAAAGACAACATTCGTCAATGGCATGATTGAGGAAGAGGTGTATATTGAGCAGCCTAAAGGATTTGAGGCCTTCAACAAAGAGCTTCATTTGTGCTGACTCAGCCGAGCATTGTATGGACTGAAAAAAGCACCCCATGCTTAGTACACTATGAATGATAACTATTTCACCGGGTTGACTTCACCAAAATTGAAGTAGATGTGAACCTTTACCATATTGTGGTTGAAGGTAAATTGTTGATTATTGTTTTATATGTCGATGATTTGATTCTAATAGGTGATGATAATTTGATCAAGTCTTGCAAAGAGCATCTTGCAAGAGAGTTCGAAATGAAGGACTTGGGGCTCATGCACTACTTTCTAGGGATGGAAGTATGGGAAGATGATGAGGAACTATTTGTCTCTTAGGGAAAGTATTCCAACAAGATAATCAAGAAGTTCCACATAGACAAAAGTAAACCCATGGAGACTGCTCTAGCTGGTAACTTAAGGAAGAAGGATGCTACTTCCATTGAAGTAGTGGAGGCTACTATTTATAGGCAGCTTGTGAGTTCACTCATGTATTTGGTGAACACATGACCGGACATGTGTTATGAAGTTAACCAGCTTAGTCAAGCAATGGTTAAGACGACCAAGTTGTATTGGAAGGAAGACAAACATGTGTTGAGATACCTCAGAGGCACTACTCAGTATTGTCTTTGGCACAGACAGACAGAGGGAGTGAAGCTTCAAGGCTTTATCAATGCAGATTGAGCAGGGAGTAGATCTAATGTGAAGATCACATCAGGTGGGATATTCAGTATTGGGTTAACAATTTTTTCTTGGTACAATAGGAAATAAAGATTAGTTACACTTAGTTCTGTAGAAGCAGAGTACATGGATGCTAGTCAAGCAACTTGTGAGGCTATTTGGATGAAGAAGATTTTGGTTCGTTTATTTGGTCGACAGATGGATCCAACAATGATTTACTATGACAATCAAACTTGTATCAAACTCCATGAGGATCCATTTTTTCGTGATTGGTCCAAGTATGTTGATATCTTGTATCATCATCTTCGAGATTGTGTGCAAAGGGTAAATATGTTGTTGGAGTACATTCCCATAGAGGAACAGGTTGCAGACATTTTGACAAAGGCGTTGTCAAGATCAAAATTCGAGTTTCACAAAGGCAAGATAGGGATAGAAGATAATCCCTTTCTTGTTGAGAGGGAATGTTAAAAATAGAAACTAGAAATCCTAATTTAATTTGTCCTTGAATTAAATTAGGAATTAAATTGAAATTATATTCTCATAGCAGCTTGTAATAGTTAACTAAGTTAATTTGACTTACTTGGCTCAGTAAATTCGAATTGGAAGCCTATCTAGAATCATGTACAACGTTTCGTAAATTTTAGCGGTCTAGGTTGAGTTCTTTTGAGTTGTAATTAATTACTCAGTCTAACTGAGTTAAAGTCAGCTAAACTAGTTCAAACAGTTGGAGGAACTAGTAGGAGTCTAGTAGTGGGGACAAGCACTAGTGCAGCTTCACTGCTCCACCAACTAACTGAAGATTCACTCATAAATAATTCATGCATGTCAATTCAGAGGAAGACACAGTTGAGATTAGAGTTCAGGGACAATGTACTATCAGTTGTATAATTTTTCGAGTTCTACAGATGGTGCATGCAATAAGTAGAAGGCATATTATGGATTGTGCAGTTATGAGTGAGGAATTTCCCAATCAACTATGGGCTAATTCGCTTAGGAATTGTGCAAGGAAGTAGGGGCTTGGTAGACAATAGATTTGGATAAGTGTTTCTTGAGTTGGTTTGAAGCAGATAGACAGATTATACTTGTATAGGAATTGTTCAAGGTTCAATAAGAATTGTATTTTCTTCTAAGATCGATAGTCAGGGTTTTGAGCAATTTCTCTCCCCCAAAAAATAGTGCTATGTGCTATTGAAATTCTTCCTTTGTTGCTTACCTTCTTCATCGATCAATTTTTGTTTCCACTAATGAGTAGAGTAGATCCAAGTCTTTTGTTCTATCATATTACATAAGCAGTTTGAATTTATAGTAAAAATCTATAGAATATTTCATATTCATTGGTCATTCAACTAAATCAAGATTATGTTATTTATGAAAACATGGGATGAATTGTTTCTTTCTTGAAAATTCCATTGATGTGCCATCCTAAACTTGGTTTAAAATTCCATTTCTGTAGCATCCTAAACCTGGTTCTATAGGATTGAATGTTATGGCATGTTTGTATAGGGCTTTTTATGTACAATCAATGCTCAATTGAAAAAAAAAATATTTGCAAAGAACTTTAATTGTTAATTCCTCTTATGAGTACAAATTTACAAATGAAAATTAACATATAATTACACTTTAATTATCACCTTCTTGTCCCTCTTGCACATTATATTACTGAACGCACTTTTCAGATTTAAAATAATAATAATAATTAAATTATTTTATTAAGTTAGATTACAATTCTAACCTAATAATAGTGTGCGCACTATTGAATTACTTATAAATTTCTTAATATCAATATGTGATTTACATTAAATTTAGATGAAAATTTTTGCACAACACATATCCTGAAATTCCAAGCTTACATATTTACATAGATACTACTTAAAATTTGTGAAATTTTGTACTAACATTTGAGTTTATCTTCAAAGAAAAAACAGTTGTAAACTCTGTTATTTTTTTTGGTCACATGCTTTATAACTGACCCTTAGCAACACTAATATAATTTTGGTAAGCAATGAAACAATATCGTTTACGCTGAAATTTCGAAACACTTTCATATAATATACTAGCACTCAAGCGATAGGTCATGCAAAAAAGTGTTGATTTTTTAATATTAGATAAATTTGTTGTGAAGAGTTTGGCCACATAGATCATGAAGCATACCAATATAATAATATAATAAACATTGCATCACACATTGCAATGGGAACGCCGTAACGTAGAAGCTTAGGAAAGAGTAGCATAGAGGACATAAATCAAAATTTTATGCAATTTTAGTTATTGATAAACATTTCTATGAGAAAAAATTTGAAATTTAAATTTTGCAAAATTGAGTTATGTCGTGGATTATAATTGCAAGATGGGTTCATTACTAAAATTACCATGTGTAGAAATAATAGACTATTTTATTGAATGTTTTATCATTTCAATATACATTATTTATTTTAAATTTGAATGGATAATATCAATATAGATTTTGTGGCAAGTTTTAATGATTGAATAATGAAATTCCTATTGAGTGTAATATCGAATTTGAAACTCATGATGTGCTTTAATGATTGAATAATGAAATTTCTATTGAGCATTTGCAAGAAGCAAATCACAATCTTGCCTCATCTTTAGAAGTTAATCCCATCTACAAAAGTATTTACAATAATAGCTAGACCATCTAAATCATCCAAAATATAATTCTATGGATAAGGCACCCTCTGTTGTACAAGTGGACTTCAACAGAGTATTAGATACAACCTAAGATGATTTCCAAGTTAGCTAACCTAAATTCCTCTCCACATTTTTCTTTCTTTCTGCTAACAATGGGAAGACATAAATATATTAAAAAATATGAGAATCTTCTTCATTGGACATGACCAATCCTACCCATTCTAAGAACAATAATCAACAATAAGACATGCACGATGTTGTTGATTTTCTAGTGATAATTGACATTCATTCACTACATATATGAATGAGAATCATAAACATAAAACATGGTATCTCACACTATAAGTGGCAATTTATCAATGCAATTAAATAGTATTTTTAAGTTCTCTCTACCCAATGTTTCCATGTCAACAAAATTTTCACTACTTTTAAAAATTCATGAGTCTATTGAGTTGGTACCAAAAGTGGCTTAGGTTGTGGCCTCTAGGAACCAAATATTTTTGGAGCATACATTAGGAGCCTGGGTAAACAACTAACCTCATCTAGAAAGCATGTAAATCTTTGGTGCTTTTATACCACATCAAAAGCTCTGGTAAAATAGGCTTCAAAGATTCACACGTGCTCAAGCTCCAATACAGATTCAACAATACCTTGTGTCCTATGGTTGCACACAAATATAAGAATGCTAATGTTTCTCATTTTTTTTAGATCATCAATGATAGACAAGTCATATTGCCTTGACCTTGCAACATACCTTATCATTGGCCACATACCTAAACACAAGTCATATTGCCTTGGATTTCTTGGAAGCACCTACAATTATCATTTTGTTTCTTGAGTTTGTTGTAGTTTGAGAATGCATTTCATTTCATAGATCTAGTCATTAGCAATAAATAAATCAGTTTTCTCAAATTCAATTCATCTCTTCCCTATTTATATGAAGTTATGCATAAATTAAGAGAAGAACATGTTTTGTTGTAGGGATTGTTGATCTGTAGGTAGGAGCTCATCCCACCAGCCTCATCTAAGTTTTCTCCACCTTCTGCCAAGTCCTACCAACCCCTAATCCAAATTTTTGTTTTGTAGCCACCCTGGACAGCCACCTTAGGAAAATTCAACCATCTTGACGTGTTAGGCTGAGCCTTGGGTAATGTGCACCTTCCCTACACCATATTTCACCATCAAACATCTTTCCAACACTTAATTTCACCTTCCCCACCGTCCTATGGCCTTCAACTAACTTCCTGTAGAAAACCAAGACATCCTGTAGTAAACTAGGACATCCTACAATAGTTCCTGTAGCAACCTATTCAAACCTATTTTGAGAATAAATGATAGTTTGATCATAAGGTAAGACCTACAATTGACTTTCGTGCCTCTTAGTGCCATTTTAGACCACCTCTTCTAAAGCAAGCCAAGGAAGGTGCATGAAGGGTTCTAACACACAGAAAGTGGAATAAGTGCACCCCTTGTAAACCAATGGAAGCACATGGCTTGGAAGGGAACACATGAGAAAAGATACATTACAAGCTAGAAGGCATGAGAACCAACGATCCAAAGTGATGGTTAAACCAACAATACTTCTCGATAAGATACATACAAACATATATAGAAAAGTCCATACATACATGCATAAACAACAAATACATATATCATCAGAGTAACCAAGATAGCTGAAATACAATAAAAACATATGCATGAAATGTGTTGGCTTTGTTATATTAAGAAAGTGAAAGCTCCAATCGTACATACAACTATGACCAACCACTAGTCCCAATAACGGAACGTTACAGTCATTGTCACCTACTCCTCTAAAGAGATATACTAGCTCTGCACTGCGGAGAAGCCAAGGATCGTTACAATACACTCCAAGCTTTCTCTAAGATACAACTATAGGAAGCTTGGCTCCCAAAAGCCTGTACAATGAGCTATGAGGTTCTAAAAATAGCAAAGGGTGGGGTGACCCTTGACATTCCCCTTTGTGACTCTTCACCTACCCTCATGACTCTTCAACTACTACATGACTATTACATTCTACTATCAACACTTGTTCTTTCACTTTTACAAGATGTTACATTACATTTTGAACATCTACCCATGTGAGACAAAATAGGCTTGAGTAAGATATGCAAGACATCACTAAGACTCGGACAGTTGTGGGAAGACTAACTCTTCAACATCCCCGCGATGATTGACGTTGACGAACCGATGCCAAGCTGGGCAGTCTACGATGGTGTCCATGTACTCTGTGGTGAGATCCTTCTGGAAGCGAACTCTTGCCTCTGTTTCATCCGGGTACACTAATTTGGCTCCTCTATCCAACTCATTTGATAACATGTGCATCATAGTCCTCATTGCAGTCGGACCAGCCAAATATTGATGCATAGTGTCTGCGTTGATCTCCAAGTCTATGTTGGTGGCTATGCGCATCAACTCGTCGAAGTACATGTCTAGCTCAAGTCAGACTTGGTTCTTTGTGTTCGCCTCATTGAGTGTTCCAATGGATGGGATCACATGCGGGTGCACAATGACAACCACTCCTGAACACCCGTGTATGTGATCGATAGCACTACTCACCCTGTCTGCTATGTGCCAACTATTGGGATGCGTCTATAACCTGTTTGGGCATAGTTTCATCAATCTATGCATGTTGCACCTCCTACTGTACCTGTTCATGCAGCGCTTCCTCCTCTCCTCTTCACAGATCTTATTCTTCCCTGAGTTGTCACTTCAACTCCTGTAACTCCTTCTTTGTTTCCTCCCTCGTTTATTTCTCTCTTTCCTTTGTGTGGTCCTCTTGTCACGCTGTCACCTCTTAGCCTCAACCTCCAAATATACTTTCATCTCAAGTGGATCTGCTTTGAACTTGTAGCTTTGCTCCGCCTCTGCACTGTCAACAACCTTCATCTTTCCTTTTCCGTATGTAGGTCTGCTACCTTCTGTTGTTGCTAATGGTGATGATTGTTGCGATGTCACTACCATTTCATCTTGATATCATTTTCTATGAACGACTTGGTATCTTCATATATAGGCAAGCTCATAAACACTTTCACAACTGCATCTCTAGTTGCGCTCTCAATGGTGTCCTTTGACTCTTCTCTCCTAGAGGCCATTGTACCTGTGCTGCTAAGAGGCAAATGAACACCTGTGATACTTGGAAATAAATAAACACTCATGGAAAGAAATATGTCTGTTCAAAACCAAAACAAACTTGAGGACTAACTTGCAACATACATGTGTGACTGATTGTGAATATTGCCAATTTCCACTGGGAGGCTAGGAGACTAACTGCCAAAACTGTGCAAGGCACAGTTCAGGCAGTGAAGAGGCTGATCGACTGCTGGAACTATGCAATGTATAATCGATCATGGCTTATTGAGGACTAAAACTATGTAATGAGCAGTTTCAGTCAGCAAGGGCATGCAAACTGCATTGCGTAGTTTTTGGGGCTAGTTGGGCACTTCCTCTTAAAATTGTGCAAAGCAAGCCTGGGGGTCGATGCTAGCCAATTTTGCTTATTTTATGGGAGGAAGGCATATCCTTCATTCTCATGGATGCGCATTGTTGGCTCGGTAAGGCAAGGTTCAAGTCAAGGCAGCGCAGAACCGCCAACAGGTGACTAAAAACATGAGAAGGTTTGAATGCATGGCGAGACTGAGTATAGGCGAGAGCAAATGATCATTCATGCAAATAATTAGTGAAATATTCAAAAAATGGGAAAACAAGCATGTGTGTGAAGCGAGTCGCCGCAATGGCAACCATCAGTGCAGAAACAATCCCATGCATGTGACAATAGTGAGATGCAAAGGAAAACTGAAATAGTGCTTCTAGAAGCTAACATACATGAAAATGACAACAAGCATTCATTGAAACCAAGAATATAACACTCACACAAGACGAAATACAAAAAGCGCCAGAGAAGTAGCAAAAGACATGAAAAGAAGACTTACCCGGAAAAGTTGAGTCGAATGTGCCGAACACTCTTAGATGTGATGTGGGATGTCATAGTTCCAATATTGATGTGAGGAATGAGCTCTGCATCGTCGAATGAATGAGTTTCGATAAAATCGAGGTTATGACGTGCATGCCACAAATCTAGGAAACAACAAAACTTGGCGAGAGGTTTCCAAAATATCTTTAGCATGTAACATCCTGTGGCTAAAATAGATCCCTAAAATCTAGGGATGCTTTATTTTTATTTTGCTTTTCCATGCATGCAAATCAGGATTACTCAGTCCTAGAGGAACCGGTCAAATTGAAAGCACATGTAATGGCCTACAACAATGTGGATGAGATTTGCGTAGTTTCTTCACTGGGAAAGACTAATTACCCCTTGTGCACTACACAATTTCTGGACTGAAGCCTTGGTTGTTAGTCAAAACTGCGTAATTCCTGAGCTGAAGCCTGGTGGTGGCTGCACTACACAATTTTCATGGAGAAGGTTTCCTGGCTAAATTGCGCATTTCTGTAGGGCTGGGTCCCCTCCAAAATTGTGCAATTTTATGAGTGAGCATCTCAGCCATAAAATTTCCTAAGTCCAAAATAATATCCTATGGCGGAAGACAAACAAGTTGACATGCATAGGCTAGTAGGCCACTGAAACTCAACTGAAGCCTATGTACTTGCTCAGTGCAAGACATGCTACTAAGGATGGTTAGTAGGGAGGCTCCAAAACTAAGCTAACGAAAAAATTTGAAGGGTGGTTTTAGCCGCTACAATAGGTCCCAAAATCATCCAGCATGGGAATAACTTTTTAGAGAAAGAAATCTTAAGGATCATCTGCATTAGGAGAAACATTTGGAAGAAAAAATTATATATGGTTGAGAAATATATATATATATATATATTATATGGTTAAACTTATGATTCTTAAAAATATCTAGTGGATTTGTGCAAAATTAACCAAAATGTGTCCTCAAAAGGGCCATTTCATCTATTAGTTAAACTAAGCATTTAATAATTATTTAGACTTTTAAACCCTAATTAACTAATATATTAAAACATTTTTTAAAAATCCATGAAATCTTAGCTACTAAATCCTTTAAAAACCTTTTTAGATAAGAGGAAAGTAAAAAATAATTATTTATCTATTCATTTGTTTTTATGTAGGTTTTATTCCATAAGTAATAGTCATAATTTCTTTCTTCCTAGAGGTGAGAAGTCAAAGATGACGGGTCAATAGGATGGCCATCCCAACTAGTAATTATAGGAAGTGATGTGTCATGTCACCCCTCCAACATGTAAATCTTCTTAATTAATCGATCCAACACCTATAGGAAGAGATGTGTCTAGCTAGCCCTGCACACATAAATATCCCTTGTTAATTGATCCAACTCCTATCATGATTCATTATTACTCCACTAAGAAGTTAATACCTCACTTCAATTCTCATCATATACTTTACGAATATGTTGATCCTGAATTTGTGCCTAAAGGTTTTCTTAATGGGCACTTTTCTCCTATATTAGATGTTGTTGGGATGGAAACCTTCTTGTATACCTCCTCTAAGAAACTCCAGCTTCTCTGTCTATTTTTTATCTTATTTCCTCCATCATCATCACCTTCATAAGATAGCCAACTTTAGACTACCATCCTAGGAGCACATTCATTAAACTTCATGTATTAGTGGACTCGTTTCTTTGAAGAAAATTAATAGGGTGGATGCTAATTACACTGACATTATTGCAATGTATTCTCTCCAAAGCCTTTATTTCTTCCTTCGCCAACCCACTCAACTCTCTACCTCGGTTTCAATTATAGATTGTACCTATGCCACAAAAATGTTTCTTCCATCGATGAGATGCTTCTTAAAACAAAGCGAGGGGTGGGGCACAAGTGTATATTCACATGGAATCCTTGACCTAGTAATACTAGGAGAAAACTCTATTAGGCATCTAGAGCGATCTCCTTGAGGTTGAATAGGCGATAATATGAGAGAAAGATTGTTTCTCTAATACAAACATCATTCTTGAGGTAGCTCCCTAGATCCTAGACATGGAACACACTTGAGGGAAACATAACCAATACCTCCACATCATCAAGTAGTATTAGCACATGAAGACCCTCCTAGGGAAGGCATTGGATAGAAATGAGGCTAAAGAGGTTATACCACTCATGATTAATGAGCTTTAGATTTACATGAAGAACCTTCACTATAGAATGGAGAGGATTATGGATCATTTGGGTCTCTCGCTTGATCCAAGGAGCTCAAGACAACAAGGAAAAGAGACCACTGAAATAGAACCTTTTGACTCCACTTAACCTTCATGATTTCACTTTTTTTAGTAACTTTTTTAGGACTCCATGATTAGTTTAATGGTTTGATCATGTTAGTTTGCTAGCTATATTCATTTTTCGAAAAAGACGATAACAATACTTTGGTTTTAATCTTGGATCCCATAGTTTAATTTATTAGGAACTTGATGCATTATGAATAGTCTACTTTCATTATTGAGAAATCAAAATATGTCAAGACTATCTAATTCTACATTTTTATAAATTATCAATAAATATTAACTTTATCAAAAAACATTATTCTATTTTTTCTACATTTTGGAGGGTTTCCCGTCATATTTTCTGATCTAATTTGGCTAGAATGGATTTCTTGGAATAACAAATTTGAGTTGTAATATCTTCACAATCTGAGTGTCCCAAGGTTTTTCAAGGCGTTGGATCTATATATGCAGCAAGAAACCCATTCTAAAAATATTGGCTAAAAAACCAAAAACTCTAAAACATAGCATGTTTAGACAACACCATTTCTAAATAGAAATAATTAAATATCTTTTCATCCAAAACTTTAATGACACTACATACTAATGATATGCCATTATATGCAAAATATTCACACTCAAAAAATTATTTAGCGAACGTGCTTATTATTCTTTTGATAATTATTATAACATTTTGCATTTAAATATATTTTCAAGATACTATCAACCTAGATCCACCTTAAGTCTATATCTAATAAGTTCAAAGAGGGATCAAATCTCCTTTCACTCTACAACAAGTTTGCATCTCAAGAGATTTGTTCCCTCTCAATCCTTAGTATATTCAGAGCTCAAATAGATCTAAGTTGGTTTAAACATGTCCTTTAAATATGTTATATTACGCATAAATACTATGGATCAATACCATTTGTTCTCATAAACCTAGAGCTCAAAAACCACCGGTAAAAATTTATAAAAGTTAATAAAAATAATAATTTATTTTATTTTGGGTTAGTTAAAATGTTTCTAGGATATTACATTATTTTACAACATATCTATCATATTGAGTTCAAGAATGCCTCTAGGTATAAATAAAAATGACTTAATCTTTTATTATCTTCCATACTCAATGGCTATGTATTGATCACAATTATCATTATTAAAATTGAAAAACCATATAAATTAAAGTACAAATTGAAAGAGTCGATAAAGATACATGTTAGATAGAAATGTAAACAATTAATTAAATTATAAATGAAAATCATTTTTTAATAATATGTTTTTAATTAAATATTGTAATATTTTTAATTAATTGAATTATTTTTATTAAAATAAATTAATTTTACTAAAATAATTTTAGTTTTACAATTTTAATAAATTTAATATAAAATTATTCCAAAAAGTATATTGCTAAATTCATTTTCTATTGTATTTTCATAGTCGAATTCTATTAAATAATCTACCAAAGAGGGAAGGTTGCCTCAACAAATACACAACTCATAGGCTAAATATATTAGGAATAGAGCTCCTAGGCTAAATGTATTAACCATGGATCATTTAAGGATGGGCTCAATATAATTGGAAAAATAAAGAAATACTATATGTAAATGTGTTGTGTAAGTATTAAATATTTTAAATATTTATTTTTATAATTAAGAAAAAGAAATTACTAATTAATGGAAAGAATAAATAACAAGAGAAAAGTTCCAAACGGAGTACCCTTTTAATGGGTAGGGCGGAAAAAATTAAAGATATTTCTATCATGAAGAAACAAATAATGATTCTAAATCGATGATTCTTAAGTTGGTTTTATAAATATAAGGAATAATACACATTCTAATTTTTGGTTACTCAGTTTTAATAATTAAATTTACGAGAAACATTCCCGAAATTTTTAAGCCTACAACTTTTGTTTTGTGGTAATTAGCTCATATATCCCTTTTTCACACATCTATAAGAATATGGACAAAACGGGATGGATTATCAAACACTAAATCAAATTGGAACATTAGTTATTTATACTCTATAAAAATCAAAATGGACACATTTAAATATATGCATGAAATTTGGGTATCATATATGTTAACTACATTACGAAAGGTTTTTGTATGAGCTACAGAGGAATTTGATTCGACGGAAGAAAAAATAAGGCTTTAGTTTGCAATATATATTTGTATGTAATAATGAAAAGGGTTGGGTATGTTTATAAATATGTTATAGATTTTAAAAGCAATTTTAGGTTTTTGTATGAGCCATTACACGCGCTAAACAAAATATAAAATATTAGTTTGTGATATATTTTTGTATGTAATATTGAAAAGGAATTTTAATTGAGTTTATTTTAGGTGGTTTGGAGAAATGAATGACATTTTTTGTACTTATGTTTAAATTGAGTTTAATTTTTGCAAGTAACATGGTGAACTTTGAGGATTGAAATATTTTCACATGCTCTTACAAATAAATTTGAAGGGGTGGCATAATATGCCCTGGTGAACAAACGGAGATAAAATATGCGTGGGGTTTAGGATTCACCACCAATAACAAGGCAAAGCTGTTTGTGTTGTGGAAAAGACTCGAACTTGCTCTAACTATAGGAATAAAGAAAATAAATGTTGTAGGGAATTGTCTGATGGTTATTAGAATGTTCACGTCCCCAAATCATCAAGATGATGAAACATGTCCTCTCTTATTAAAAGAATAAAATATATTTTGCAAAAATTTGAAGAGCACTCGTTCTTTCATGTTGTCAGCCACCCCAACAAGGATGTCGATGAGCTAGTGAGCCGTTGAGCGCTTTTTGGTGCAGGGAAGTATGAGGTTGATGGAAGAGATCAAGTCCATCTTCCCATACCTTAATGGAATGTTGGGCAGGGTAGTATTTAAGACCATCCTTGATGGTGTTGAGAGAAGGATGATGCGTGGAGGTATAATCGGCAAGTGGGACAAGTGGGGGAAGGTCAGAGCACAATTAATGCTTGGCGTATTCTTGGATTCCCATGGCAACAACTTGAAATATATGAGAAGGGTATTAACTCAACTCAAGGTAGTCATAGAGAAGTCAACATTTTAGTGATTCAGGAGGGTTACATATCGCATTGGAGAATTAATGGTGAGGGGATGTGGTAAGGATCCATATCGTGTCTTAGTGAACTGGTTGCAGGGATGATTTGGTAGATCGCTTAGACAGGATGCCTATTTAATGGGTATGAAGATCAAGGATATACATGCGATAGTGGCATGAGCATAAGGCAATTGTGCAAAGAAGGAAAACCATGTATTTAAGGATTCATAGGACTTTATCTCCGAGTTATTTGTTGTTTCAAGCATAGAGCGCATGTTTCATAACTGCGTAGTTTTTAGAGATTCTAGTATTGCTACGTGTGAAGGCCAAGAAAGGTAATACTCTGAGGATGATTTGGCTCGCTAAAAGGACCACCAACTTCTTGTTTAAATTACTAATGGGAAGGCTAGACGTTATAAATTGTCGGATAGAGATGTTGGAGAAAGTCGAGCGAATTAATGCTAAGTTTGGGAGTATTAAGGCATCTTGGAGCGGAAGATAGCTAAGATGGAAACTAACTTGCTCACTTCCAACCGGATTTGATCAGTGATAGTATATTTGTAGAGTGGAAGGAGATCATAGCGAGGTTATCTAAGATAGTCATTTCCCAGTTGTAGAATGATGGAGGAGAAAGCACTTCACAAGATGGTCCGAGCAACTGAGAAAAAGAAGCCAGCGAGGATGCTAGGAAGTTGAATCCTGGTTAATGTTTTTTCATGTATTTTCACTATGTTTTAATTTTGGGTTTGTTCTTTCGGCTATATGGTAGATATCGATGTTTTGTTATAGTTTATAAGGCTCGTAGGGGGTTGAAAATAGATTTATTGTTGTACTACGACATAGAAGTAGGTGCACACACTGAACTTAGTTTTGATATGGTGATGTAAAATCAGTACTGGCAGTGTAACCCAGATTTTGAATATAAATTGTTTGTCCAGTTTAAAAGAAAAAATAATAAAAAAGAGTTTAGTTAGTTTATAAATAAGTAAAAAAAATTAAAAGTAATTGAGAATATTGTTTAATACTTGTAAAGATAAATTAAGCATACTATGTATGAATGATCATTAAAAATAAATAAAATTGAAAATAATTTAAGTTGAGCATTTATTTTAAATATTAGGTATTTGGGAAATTAAATATTAATTTTTTTATAAAAAATATGTAATATTGTTATAATTTATTGTAAAAAACTAAATATTGTGAGTGTATTTAAAAAATCTTGTATAATAGTATAGATCTATTATAAGTTCAAAAAATAACCATTAAAACTTTAAAGTAAATAAAAGTAATATTATATTAAAAATATAAAATTATATGAAGAAATGTATATTAGAAATATAACATTAAAAAAATTAACAGCATAAATCAAATCTTTTAAAATTTAAATCTCTTCTTCTATGTAAAATTTGAGGATTTGCAATTTTAAAGATTTAATTTTGTTCAATACTACTTAATATGTTGGAGATTAAAATTTAACATTTTTATATTAAATAAAAAGGGAAAACGTTATACATAATTTTGTTTATTTGTTTATATAAATAACTAAAGTAAGATTTCTTTTGGGGAGAGAAAAAAGAGAAGAGATTGTATTTAATGGGCAGTAGGGATGGAATTAGACAGACAATTTATTTGTTAGGGGTGATTTATTAGGCAAATAACAAATACAGTTTAAAATTTTGTAAAATTGTCACAATGTTTACTAATATTAAAAAACAAATAAATAAAAATAAGGTGAAAACCATCCAATTTTAACGAGTGACTCCGTTTTACAATTCCAACGCTGATGAATACATATGAATGTTATCCAAAACATCAAACTAAAGTCCACCCCGTACATATGAATGTTATCCAAAACATCAAACTAAAGTCCACACTGCACCCACCATTTGATACAGACGAAACGACGAGCATGTGCGGATTCACTGTTCGCGCAGTTGTTTAACCATATATTCTGATGGTTTCAGCGAAGACATTTATTAGTGGCGTACATCGTCAAATCCTTATTCCCTCATTGTTTTCAAAATAAAGATTTCTGGTTTTAGTTGAAATCGTTGCTTTCTGTACCACGGGGGGACACAATAAAAACCTATGCCCTTTGGTGCAACTGTAACCCATTTCAACGAAGATAATGATCGCCTCCTAGAATTTTTAAGGTATATAGTGCACATCAAATGACTTTGCATCATCCATTTGTAGGGTAGACTAAATGTGAATAAAAGGGTGGAACTGTAACCCATTTCAACGAAGATAATGATCGCCTCCTAGAATTTTTAAGGTATATACTGCACATCAAATGACTTTGCATCATCCATTTGTCGGTGGCACAGGGTAGACTAAATGTGAATGCGATTCAGAAAATAATCGGTGAAAAATACTCTCTGTAAATGATCACATATCGATGGCTGGTGAGGGTCATTTCATCGACTGGTGATCAGAGTAAACTTGATGTTAAATTTATTTTGTAAAGAGTTCTTTTAAATGGCTCTTCACATTCGATTTTTATTTTTATCCATCAAAATCCTGTATTAGGTGTTTATTTTTTAAGGTATAAACATTTTTTTCTGGATAGCATAAGTTTTATATTTTGTTTTTTTTATTTTTTTAATTATGGTTTGATTATAAATTATAGTTATAGTTTAATTTATAGATAAAATGGTTTTTTTCACTCGTTAATCTTAACTAAATTTCTATAAATATTTTTTAAAAATTGAGTTAAGTTGTTTAATTTATAGAATTCTATAGTGTCCTAATTGTTTTTCAGGGTGCTAAATCTATTTATGGATTCAAAAATGTATTTTAAATAACAAGAAATCTCAGTCCTCTTGAAATTGTCGTGTGGAAAAATCTATTTCTTCTATAAGTTAAACTACACCTAAAATATTTTTATATGCTTTATATTACTTTAAAAATATCAAATAGGTTATTTTTTATCATGAAAAGTTATTACTTTATTATGTATTCAATTTCATGGATTGTAAGGAATTCACTGCTCTTTTTGTTTTCCGTGAGGCAAGAAAATTCTCTTACTTGTATTAAGAGGAAAAAAATAAAATTTCACATTAGAGATAACTATTTTAATTAATTAATTAAACAAATAATAATAATAAAATAAATTAAAATTATGATTTAATTTTGATTATTGAATAATCATTTTCATTTTATTACATTACTTACTATGATTTTAAAGCATACTTTCAATCTTCAGAAGCCATTAAAATTTTATGTTCAAATTATGAGTAACATTTTTTTGGGGTAAGTTATGAGATGAACAAGGTTTGTTGTATGATCCAAAACTCTGGAATGAGAGGAGAGGTTAATAATTTGTATTAATTAAATAATAATAAAATAAATCATGTTTATCTTATTAAATTATTTACTATGATTTTAAAGCATATTCTCTCTTACGCAACCATTAAAAATTGAGAGGAGAGGTTAATAATTTGTATTAATTAAATAACAATAAAATAAATCATGTTTATCTTATTAAATTATTTACTATGATTTTAAAGCATATTCTTTCTTACGCAACCATTAAAAATTTATGAGTAAACCTAGCATTGGAAATAAATAAATTTAAATTAACCCATAAGTACAATTTATAGTGCTCCTCCTTAGACTAGAACTTTCCCATTGAACAACTTGGTAGCTTTATAGAACAACTTGCATACATTAAATAAATTTCATTAATATTAATTCAAATCAAAATTAATGAATCCTGAGAGAATAAAAGTATTTTGCAGAAATTCTGAACTAGTTGAAAAGATTAAAACTTGTACATAATTTGCATCAATTTGGTGTGTTGTGTTTGAGTGGATTGATATATAGAAAAGGATTTCAGTACTCCTACATTCCATAATATATTTCCTCAAGCCTTTAAGTAGGTTTCATCATAATAAATACTATGGGGGAAACCATGGGTTGTGAAAACCTAGAGCTAAAAAACCACGTTAAATAATTTATTTTATTTTATTTTTATTTTACAAATTCAAAATGTTTACATAACATAACAAGACATTGCAACATCTCTTAGGCAGAAGAGCCTCTTGGTGCAATAATTACCTATGTAAAATATCAAACTCTCCATTATTAGTTCCTACAAAGTCAAGTCTCTAACAATCAATTTGCGTGTTGACAACTCTTATTTTAGCACTAACCATGACAACTTCTAATGTTTAATTTGATAAATCATTAAAGTGTTTTTTATTTTAATTAAAAAATAATAATTTGTTAGCATTTCATTGGATTAAAATTTTGTGTCTTATTTCAACTTTCTTGACGACTAAAACTATATTCAAAGTAAATTATAATCATGTTATAACTAAAACTAAATAAAATTAATAATACAACCAAAAAAATAAAAAATAAAAAAAACAATAATTCAAACTACAATCCAAAATTAATAATATATAAGTATATTAACTAAGAATCAAAATCAAATTATCAAAATTATGAAATTAAACTAAACTAAATTAATATAAAAATTGAAGTAATAAAACTAACTAAAAATTAAAATAATTCGATAAAATTAAAGTGCTTTTAAATTTAAAAACAGCTAAAATTAAAATAATAAATAAAAATCAAATAAATAACACACAATTTAAAATTATATTAAAACAACTAAACTTTAATTATAATCAATAAAATACAATCAACTAAATAAAAATAAAAAAATAAATCATTCAAATAAACCTAAACGAAATATAAATATAAAAAATACTAATTAAAAATCAAATAAAACCTAAGTGAAATTAAACTAAATTATTATAAAAAATTAAAAATAAAATAAAAAATAATTAAAATAAAAATAAAGTAACAAATAAACCCATTTAAAGCTAAACCAAAACTACTAAAAGTCTATTGCAATAAGTAAAAATATATTAGCAATATAATTCATAACCGCTTCTGACAGGGATTCGACACCATTCCCTTACTGCCTCCATCTACATGAAAAATATGGTATATTAGATTTTCTAAATGGTTATGAGGCATATTTTTTAGTCATATAAGATTCATTTTTTTTAAGTATAAATAGGTATTTATGTTATATAAACACTTTGAAGGTACCTAATTTTGTTAATGATAGAAATTTTATATAAAGGAATACCATCTGAGTTACTACCTCCCTATCCATAATGATGTGTAAAAACAATTGGAATTAATATCTGCCATCAAACAATGTTGATTACTGCAAAAAAAAAAAATTAACTATTGTGAAAAGGGAAAATAGCATTTTTAGTGGAGTTGTTTTTAGTCGATTTTTGGGGAGTTTTTTATGTGGGTTTTTCCATTCTAATTTCTCTAAAATCTGGTAGGAATTTATTGAAATCACAAGTATGATGGGTAACCCCTTTACAATCTAAGTGGCCTAAGGGTTTTTGAGGATGCTGAATCCATATATAATCCAAAAACTAATTTACATGACACAAATCAAGATTTCACCTCAAATTTTTCCAAGGGATACCAAAATTCAAAAAATCACACTAAAAAAACTCCCTTCCTACCAATTACCCCATAACCATCTACCACGCTACATACCTGTCTACATGGGAATAAGTGCAGTTTGTGTCCCCAGTTGTTATCCATTAGCGTTGCTTTTAATTTTTGTGGCTATTGAATTGAGCAAGAGGATTTGAGGTAGGAATTGGAGATGTGGGGTCATGTTCGTGGATTGGATTTGGATAGAAGATGAGGAGGGTCTGTGACAATTTTCTTTTAAGATCTCAGGTATGCAAAAGTTGTTTTTCCAGTTTAGGCAGCGTAGGGATTATGGGATTATGGGTGAAGATTTATTTCATTTGCAAGGAATCATAATACGAGGTGATCAATTCTATTATTCCTTTTCATTCTTCTGCTTTCATAGTAAATCAAATTTACTGAACAATAAGCCAGATGAATTATTAAACAACATGTTTTTTACTTTCATATTCAACTTAATAAACATGGATATATTAATTTAACTTACTATATAATAACCATTGATAGATTGAAATAAAATACTTTTTAATTCACCCTAATATCTTGTTTGATATCAAATATCATTTACTAAAATCCAAGGTGGGTTAAATTAAAGAGTTGTTGCTTTAAGTGGTTTTAAAAGAAGAATGTAATTTTCCATGTGCAAAAGAAGGATATTGTTTAGGTTTCTACTCAGAAATCGTTGGAACAACGAGCAAAATCTAATGACGTTGATAAAGAAGAATCAATTATTTTAAGTGAGATGTATGAAAATAAGTTTAATGGAAGGTGTTTGTCAAATGCAATTATAGATGCTAAAGTTTATTTATCACAGTATCTAGATAGTGAAGCTAAGTGTTCCTCTCTAGATAAAAACGAAGGATTAATCTAGTCTCTTTGACCACTTGGAACTGGATATGTTTTGCTAAGACCAGGAAACTATGTACTCAAAACCCATAAAGTCTACAAATCACCAGAGTTAAAGATGCCTAAATTATCGATGGAACGTTTGTTTAGCTAAGAGATTACTACTCCTTGTGTTCTTCTTTCCACTCCATCACCATTACAGATTCCATTATCTATTATGAAGTGATAGAATATGTTAAAACTAGCGATAAGAAATCCTTATCCTAATTTAATTTGTTTTTGAATTAAATTGAAATTTTATTCTCATATCAACTTGTAATTGTTAACAAAGTTAATTTGACTTAGTTGGCTCAATAAATTCGAGTTGGAAGTC
>APFE031110325.1:108501-149588 GCA_000404065.3 Pinus taeda | reverse complement strand
GATTAAATAGCACCTGAAAAACCAATATCATAAAACATATTTAACATGAAAGTCAAGGAGTCCATGAAACAAATAACATGAGATACTTGTTAAGAAAAATGAGTCTGATTGTATTAATTCAAAAAAAAGAAGAACTTTACAACCTTTGCCTTGACGCTATACAAACTCCTCCCAGGGTCAAACAAGAAGTCTCCTCTACTTTGACAAGTTTCACTCACTCACGAATGAAGCCAAAAAGGTATGTGATCTCTCCTCTTAAGCTCAAATAGGAAGTCTTGATTTCACCAGCATTTACCCTAAAAAAAATTCAGCTTCTAACCTCCCTAGCCACTAACCCAATGCCTCAATTTATAGTGCAATGGAGGGAAGTTACTAGGTCCTCCTTCAAAGGGATAAAATCCTCCTTCAAAGGGATAGCTCCTCCTAACAATGGATTAGCGCCTTCTCTTTTCGGATGCATGAACCACTTTGGAGCGAACAATCCACGTCAAAATTCCTTCTAGAAACATCTAGAATTAACCCAAAGTGAGTTTTTTAAGATAAAAATTACGCCTTTTGACTTTCACAGGGGTACGCACCCTCCCCTTTACATACAGAGTGTATAAGTATGCAGGTACTCTGAACAAAGGGTGCGGGCCCGCAGGCAAAAGTGAGAGAAAGTGCGGAACCAGAGTTACATTGCTTTTTGATGTCTTTCTCTCATTTCCAAAGCTTGTTTTGAAGAGCTGAGGTCTAAGACTTGCTTAGGAGGCTGGTATAGGTAGTGATAGACCCATACTAACTGCAAATAATCAAGGTGACGATATTTTTGTGTAACAAAAGGTAAAAGAGGATATTTGTCTCATCATTACCTATTTTTGTTGTAACTCTATGAGATTTCCTAGGGATCTAGGGAGAGAATAATGGATCTTCATTAATGAGGTAGCTTCTTATGTTTTTAGATAAATAGGAGAGCCTCCTCCTTCCAAAGGAATGTGTAAAGTTGGAGATACTCAGGTGGAAATTTAAGATTACTTATGTTTTGAATGGAATTTAGATTTAGCACCATGCTCATGAGTGATGTTCACCTTGATCGGTAATGCTTGCACTAGGAGCCTCTCAACTTTCCATCTCTCATGCTTTTTGATTGGCCACCTATTATGTGTGAGATTTATTGTTTTTCATGGATTAAGATTTATTGCTTTCATAGATTAAGATTTATTTATTTCATATCTTTTCCTGTGTGATAGGTTAAGAGTGATTGTTTTTATTTTCTTTCATATCTAGAGGTTAAGAGCGATTGTTTTTATTTGCTTTCATATCTAGAGGTTAAGAGTGATTGTTTTTATTTGATTCCATTTATTTTCCTGTGTGAGAGGTTAAGAATGATTGTTTTTGCTTTCATTTCATGTAATGTGGTATTGATTATTCATTTCATAAGATCCTAATTTGATAATGCACACATGATCCCTTAGAGTAGATTTCATTTCATGTAATTTCAATTCCTGCAAGTGTGATCGATTAAAATTTCATTTTCGTGCATTGTACTATAAGTGTACTATAATTTCTTTTGAATCGATTGTTGAATTAGAATAGGTGAATTTGGTTTGTCGTTATTTGGTTTTGTAGTTATATTGATCTAAATTGGAAGTTAATTTCTAGCATATACAGTGCACGCATGCTTCACAAGTTTTACGAAACCCCCGGGTTGACAATTAAATTATAGGTAATTAATTTGCCTCAACATTTTGGCATTGTTGCGAGGGAAGTGTGCATAGGGACTAAATTTCAGTCTAGAGTTCATATTTATTTATTTATTTATTTATTTTCAGTTTTTTTCTAGATGCATGAATCATTTAGTTGCATATCATTTTTATCAAAAAAATATAAAAAGAATCCATACTAACCATTTATGGATGAAGGATCTAGAATGCAGATCAAACATTATTTGGAGAATGAGGACTACATTAAGGATTGGTACCAAAATGTGATTGTGCGACGACATTCATCTGATCTTCAACAGATATTTGCAGCAAATCTAAAGGTTAAAACAATTTTTCATGTCCTCATGAACAATCAGGTACATTTTGCACGCGGATGCGGGTGTCTGTCCTGTGAGGAATTGATTCAATTTCTTGCCACGCGGGAGTGCGATGGGCAGCTGGCTCACCATCGGAAGGGGCATTAGTAATGAAGGCCATTAAACGCTGGCCGTCGGAAGGAATGAGCATTCAATGCCCTTCATTAATGCAGCGAATTCAGGACAGCAACCCAACGCATTTCAGGATGGCGAAGGAGGATGAGCATTCATTCGACTGCGAGCCATTTCAAGAGCCTGGTGAGGGAAGATTTGAGGTTACGCCCATTTGCCATAAATTATCCCTGTTCCCAGCCTACCTGCTTCTGAGCGTATTTGTTGGCAAGGGGAATCGCTCGAGGGGGCACTGTAGAGGTGACAAAACCGAGCATCCTGCCTGGTGTGTGGTTCAGGAATTCACCGGGTTGTTCTTTCCCTTGACTCACTGGTTCATCAACATGGCTCCCAGGTACAGGGCATCATCTCGTCGGGGGGGCCAAAGAAGCGGAGCTGGTAGGCGGGAAAATCGCAGTCCAAGGCATATTTCTCCCCTGAATCGTGCTTCCCCCTCCTCTAATAGAATAGAGGACTCAGGGCAGTCAATTTACAACTCGGTGCAGTCGGCTAGGTTCAATTAGAGACGTAGTACCAACAGGCCTGCAATTTCGGCTCTAATAACAATCATTTTCGAGGAAGAAGATGAGGTAGAAGGCAATTCGGAGGAGCCCTTACCTGGAAGTTCTGAAATTTCTTCGCCAAGTGGGCGAGGGGAGGATAGCTCATATGCCCCTTCATCCCCAAGCAATTTGGTTGCGGAAAGTTCACCGGCACCCACAGAGGAGCAAGTGGAAGCCAGGAAGGAAATTGGATGCATTTTGGACCTGAATGAGCCAGTAATGGCCCAAGATCAACCAAGGAGTCCTCAGGATCAGGTAGGAGCTACCACCTCAGCTCCTCCGACGCATGGCGAGCCCAAGCTGCCAGACTTCCATTATGCCAATACCCTTTATCCAATTCTGCCACCCGGCATGAAGTTGGAGGACGTTCCAGAGGGAATGGAGATCTTTTGGGAGCCTCTGGACGAGTTTAAAGTCTATAAGCCAGACAAAGACAACTAAACGATCCTCTCCAGCATGTTTTTTGTGAAGGTATGCGTGTAACCTACTGGAAAATTCCTACTATTTTGAAGGTCGAGTTTTGTGATTTTGTCTGGTCATGGTCGTGGATTTGTTCGTTGGAACACGCTCAGTTGGGTGGGGAATTCTGTTCATTAGCCTATGTTTATTTTGCTATTGCACGTCGGGTCTGGTCTGGTAGCAGTCTTGGTAGCGGTTGCACAGTGATCATGGTGGCAGTTTATGGTCCCAGCTCGTATGTTGAAGCCGGTTTGAATGGTCGCGGACACAGGAACTGTAAACTAGAATCTGGAAATGGACTCCTGGGTGCAAAAATCCTCCTGCAGAATTTTGAATGCATTCAAGAAATTTTATATTATGTAATGATACATTTTGAGCATGAACTATATTCTCTGTTATGTATTCACAGTAAGAGGCACTCGCCTTAGTGGCCTTGCCATTTTTGCTGATAGGTTGATAGAGAGCTGCACACTACAAAGGCGCTCTCAGAGGTCTCGCCCTCTTGTAAATATTTTTTCCTTTTTAATATAATTTAGCTTAGCCTTTGCGTAGAAAAAAAAAAAAAAACAGGTACATTTTGCAAATTTGATATGAACATTTTATAAATTTTAATTTGTAAATGGATCCATTGGAAACATTCATATACTTAAAAATTAAACCAAAAAAAATCTTTCAAGTAGATAAATTAGGAAAAATAAAATCAAGCTTGATTCCACTTTTTTAAAAAAGTTCTTGATTGCATTTGTTTTTAGACTTTAAAATATTAAGTTTTTTTATTTATTTTCTTACATTTTCACTAGGCTCACAAAAATATTCTCAATAAAAAATCCTATTTTGATTTTAAATAAATAAAAAAAAATCATGTTTTTGAATAAGGGAAATGTAAACTTTTAATAAAAATTATCAATTCTTTTTTAAGAGATCTCAGAAATTGACAATTTAGGCTCTCATGTGACTTGTAAAGAAAAAAAATTTACATTAGCTTAAACATCAAAATCCAAAATTAATCATAAAAAAAAATAGATCTTGCTTTGAATTGTTGCATATTTATTCATTTTTTTTTAGGAGCTGTAGAAATGACTCGTTTCTACAGCCAAGCCTGATTTGATTCCACATCCATCATCAAAAACCTTTTGCATTGAAGGGCTTGGCATAGACCAATTTTTAAATTAAGCCCTATCCACAATCCAAGTTTCATAAGTCTCTAACCCAAATAATCCATATTGGTCCCTCGAGAGTGGGCTTCCTGTCCATGTAATTCTTGCACAACATTCTGATGCACTTACTCTATTTTCTTGGAGCCCTCAACTTTCCTCCTTTGTCACCATCCATTATTTATTAGATCAATCATATCCTTCAACATGAACCTCAACCTAAAAGTAAGCCCTTGATTATTAAACATTTTTGTCATCTTATCGAATCCATTTATCATGGAGCTAGCTGGATTTTCCTCTCATAGGATAACTTTATTGTTGTCATTACTTGTTGTTGGTGTGAATCCATTGGGCAGAATTACTAGCATCCTATTGATAGATCAATCAAGAAGGAAGAGATTGGGGGCGGGAACCTTTGTCAGCTGCTGAGGAGTATTCATTTCATGCAAAATCTCTAAAGCTAGCATTCATTCTAGAAGAAATACCTGAGCATTTGCTAGAATGTGTAAGAGCTTTAAAAATTCATTTTTAAAACATGTTTTCTGACCGAATGAAAACGAATTTCAAAAATATAAAACATGGGTTTTTCTATGAACTGGGTGAATTATGTTTAGCATGGGAGTTTTCCTCAAAATTCGTAATCGTTTAAGAGATTATTAGGGTTCTCTGGAGTCTTATTTACCATATTGCGTGAGAAAAATGGTTTTCAATTAAATGTATAAGATTCAGTTGTGGCCATACAGAAAGGGCCAGATCTGGTTTTGGATGCTATAGTGGTTTGAAAAATCAAAGTTTTGATTTGCTGTAACCTAAATCCATGGATTTGTTGCAACATACGAAAAACGTGTAAAAAGGACTGAGAAACGAGGCTTCATTGATGGCAATATTGTCTACCCATGCACTTTACTGGGCTGTATGCTCTTATTCATGGAAGTAATCATGAAAATTCATTTCAATGGAGCCAGGCAAGTCCACTTTTGACTTTTTTGATGATAGTGGTGATGGAGGGAGTGAAAAAGGCATTGAAAAGTATCACGAGGATGAGAAAATCCTTGAATATGATGATGAAGAGTGGATCACCGTGGGGAAGGAGGATGCTTTTCCCCATGAAGATTATTCTCAGTGATCCTTCCAATCCACAGAATGGCCTCAGAGTTATAGAGAATCTATGGATACATACAATATTGATGCATCTCCACCGGTATCCTTTGTTTCGATGCAACACCAACCAAGCTTTGAACTTCCATGTTCTAAAAAAGGTAGTCTATTAACACAGGATGCAACTTACTTGGATTCCAGGAGACCATTACTGGAAAAGGAGGGACTTGAAGAGAATCCAACATATGTACTAGTGTCTACAGAAGGGGGAAATAGAGATGGATTTGATAAAATGGTCATTCACAGATAGGATGGACATGCTATAGAATATTGAGGACAAGGCTACAACTTTGTGCAAGTAGTATTTAATGGATTGAATGTATTGGCTGGTGTTGGCCTTCTTTCTACCCCATATACTATTTTAGAAGTAGGTTGGATAAGTCTAGCATTGTTGCTTGCCTTCATTTGTTGCTACACAAGTATTCTCTTACATTACTATTTTGAGAGTGAGGAAGGCATCTATACTTATCCAGATATTGGAGAGGTTTCTCTAGGGAGACTTGGTCCTTTTTTTATCTCTATCATTTTGTACTCTAAACTCTATGCATACTATGTAGAGTTTATCATACTGGAGGGCGACAATTTGACAAGGCTTTTTCCAAGTTTTCATTTTGATATTGTTGGCACTGAACTGAGTTCTTTCTATTCATTTTGTTGGTGATGTTTCTTTATATTTTGGTCTTTAGTAGTGTAATTACATGTGAACATTATATGTTATATTTTAGTTTGTACATATGTTATATTTTAATGTTTTGTTACGTTTTTTTAATAAAGTGTTTTTATAACATTTTTACATTTATGTTATAGGTTTCTTTATGATCTTTGTTAAATTTATTTGTATATGTATTTTAGTTTATACATATGTCTTATATGTATAATGTCTATATATGTTTTGTTTTGTTTTTTTTATTTTGTAAATATTTCATTAATTTATTTTTTTTCAAGAAAATTGTCATGAGAAAAAATGTCAAATTTGTTTTTGATGTGAAATTCAATTCATGATTGGAGCAAAGTAAAACAAAAAAATGAACTTTTGAGATGATTCACTTACACACCTGTCAAAGAAAGAAATAATAAAATAAAATAAAAATTGTTCTATTTGCTAATTTTTCTAGAAGAGGTATTGATCAATTTGAATATTGGACTGGTTATTTGTTTATAATAAAAATGCATAGTTGTGTGTACTTAACTGTCTGTTTAGGATTTTAGCTACAGAAACTGTACAATTCTACAGATGACCAATAATTATGTAGCTTTGTATTTAACTCGATGTATTTGTCAACAATGCATTATAATCGGATAATCATGATCACAATTTATTGGATTTGTCTAATGATTATGTTTTCAAGCATGATGCAGGAAAGAAGAAGAACTATGAAAGGGATTTATCTACAGGATCGATTGATGAATTTTTTTTATCAAAGATTGTTTTTTAGGAATCATCAAGCATTCACAAATAATATTTATTTATCTTTATGAAATGCTATGATTCAAACATAAATTGAGGAAATTGTTTTCTTTTAGAAATTGGATTTATTATCGCAAATGAAGACATGTCATGAACCGATCTTACTTGATGGGATGACATGTAGCTAAGGAAGAAAAAAATGGAAGTCAAAGAAGGCGGGAAGGAAAAATAGGGTGTCGAACTATAATAGAGGTGGTCCTCCATGAAAAGAAGCACAGGAGGGAGCTCATCTCCCTCCCACTAGCAGGTTGTGGCTAGAAGGGGAAAAAAACCAATGGAATATGATAGATAGCCTTCAGAAGGAAGGGATAGAAGTAGAGAAGAAGAGTAGGAGGGGACTAAGTCAAAGAAGCACAATAATTCAATGGAAAATGAGGAAGAAATCAAGGAATATGGCACTAAAGACAAAGCACACATGGGCCTCCATGCAAACCCAAAGCGGCGGTAACTCCCAAAGTCATTTTAAATGACCCACTGTTGCAGGCGCATAGGGATCACATGCAAACTTATGCAATCATTTGTAAATTTATGGGGTTGTGGCCCAATGAAGAAGCCTTACAAATGTGGATTAAATACCACTGGAAGCCAAAAGGCAGTATTGACCTACATGTAGGGTCCAAGGGATTTTTCACTGTAGTATTTGCAAATATTGAAGATAAGGACAGAGTGTTTGAAGGAGGGCCATAGTTTTATGCTGCAACAGACCTCTATATGCGACCGTGGATTATGAATTTTGTCTCAGAATGCGAAACTTTTACCTCGGTCCCAGTCTGGGTAAGACTCTATTCTCTACCTCTTGATTACTGGCAAACCAAATCCCTATCAGCCATAGGAAATAAATTAGGGTGGTTTGTCAAAGTTTATGAGGCAACTAGAAGGGGAAAGTAATACTTCCTTTGCCAGAATATATTTGGAGATGGATCTCTCTAGAGCTTTTCCAGACGAGGTTGTTCTGGAAGTTTTTGATGAAGAATGGACGCAAATGGTAGATTATGAACATATTCCATTCAAATGTCGCAAATGTCATGAGCATGGACATCTATTCAGAGATTGCCCTCTCAGTAAGACAAAAAGCAAAGGAAAAGTTGATACAATGAAGGATTCAGAAAGTTTCCTCAGGGTGGAACACAAAGGAAAGGGAGGCAAAAGAGGAGTAAGAACACGTAAAGTTGCAGGGCAGGAAACGAACCAGAACATGTTCCAAGTCCTTGAAGCAGACGAAGATCCAATAGAGAAAGTTAAAGCAAAGGAAGGAAGCTCAGTGGGGGAGGAGAAAGAAGAAGACAATGAACTAATACAAGAAAACAACAAACAAAAAGAATTTATGATAAATGATACAGAACAGGATATGGACCTAGAAATGACCCAAAGTGAGATGGAAATGGAGGACCATGAACTCCAGGAAATTCTTGAGAAAGAGAACCTAGATTTAGATGGTTTCTTGAATCAAGGAACCAAAGAAGGGTTAGATTCATTACCTATAGAGGAGTTCAATAGGGTTCAGAAACTGTTTTTATGGAAAACCAAGAATAAAGGGGTGGAAAAACTAAAACACAAAGATAGACAAGGCAACGAAGGAGTGAAAACGATGAAAAATACAGCAGGACTAGCACCAAGAATCCTAGGAAAGAAGAGGGGCAAAAAAAAGTAGAATGAGCTGTTGATGGAATGTGGAAAGATAATGATAGATTCAAGTAAGATGAAAGATCTATCCAGTTACTCCTTTACTAACCTTTAATTATGAAATTCACATCTTGGAATATTAGGGGTCTAGGTAGTAAAAGGAAACAAAGTTTATTGAGTAACAGAATGAAACAAGCATCTCCGGATGTGATTTTCATCCAGGAAACCAAATGTTCCATTCAAAAGATAAGAGATATCCATCGTAAATGGCTCAAGATATTTGAGTTTCTAGAAGTCAAATCGGAGAACACAGCAGGAGGTATTCTCACACTTTGGAATCCACAAAAAATTGACTTAATAGATGTAGAGGCATCTAGGAATTATTTATCTGTATTAATACAACCAGTAGGAGATAAGGAAACCTACTTGGTAAAAAATGTATATGGACCTCAAAGAATGGATGACAAACTTAGGCTTCTAAATTCTTTGGAGTCTCTCGGAGATAGACATGTAGGAATACCCTGGATCTTAGGGGGTGATTTGAACATGATTAGATCACTTATGGAAAAAAAAGGGGGAACTAGAGTTCTAGGCAAAGACTCTTTGGATTTTCAAACCTTTATTGATAAGATGAAGCTGGTGGATGTTGATATGAATAACGGAATCTTCACCTAGAACAATAAAAGAGGAGGAGAGTCCCAGGTAGCTTCCAAGTTAGATAGATTCATAATCTCAGAGGATCTTATACTCAATAACAAGGAAATGGTAGAAAAAATGCTCCCCTTTGGAGGCTCAGATCATTGGCCGGTACATCTAGAGGTTCAAGGCATTGGTAGACCGAGGAACATACCTTTTAGATTTGAGAATATCTGGTTGTCCCACCCAGATTTCATGAGCAACATAACTGAGTGGTGGACAGAGGATTTAAACATTCAGGGAACCAGAATGTTCCTTCTACAGAAAAGATTAAAACATATCAAAATCCCGCTCAAAGACTGGAACAAGAATGAATTTGGCAATATCTTTTAAGGGAAAAAAATTATTGAAGGCAGAATGCAGGAACTCAACCAAACCCTTATCAAAGAGGGCCATGACAAAGTAAGAAGTAATCAAGCCACCAAATATCAACAACAATGGGAGAATATATGCAAACAAGAGGAAAAATTTTGGAGACACAAATCCAGAGTCCAATGGCTAAAGGAAGGTGAACGTAATACTAGATTTTTTCACAAATCCACCATGGCTAATAGAGCACACAATAGAATTTCTCTGATTAAGGATAAAAGAGGAAATAATCTCAATTCTCATGAAGAAATAAAGGTAGCTCTAGTACAGAACTTTCGAAGCATAGCACAAGAAACCTATTATGAAAGAGATCACTACATTTGGGATTTCACTAAGCATATACCTAGGATGGTTTCCAGAGAGGATAATGTTAATCTTTACAGGCCCATGACCGAACAGGAGGTCAATGGGGTTCTCAAAGAAATGTAGAATGGAAAGGAACCAGGCCCGGATGGTTTCAATGTCGACTTCTTCAAAGCTTGCTAGAATATTGTCAAACAAGATATTCTGCAGGTAGTGGAAGATTCTAGGAGGCACAGAACCATTTTGAAAGTGCTGAATTCCTCTTTTATAGCCCTAATCCCTAAACAGGAGCTGACTCTAGCCCCTGATAAATTCAGACCTATAGCATTGTGCAATGTGGTTTACAAGATACTTTCAAAAGTGGTTACAAATAGACTCAAACCCCTCTTTCCTTCACTAGTTTCAGGGGAACAAGCTGGATATGTGGAAGGAAGGAAAATTCTTAATAATATCATCCAAGCACATGAAGTGGTGCACTCTCTTACTAGCAAGAGAAAAGCTGGTATGATTATGCAACTGGACATTGCCAAAGCTTATGATAAGCTGAATTGGAACTATATAAGGAAATTTCTTATTTCTTTCAGGTTTGACCAAAATTGGGTAAGATTGATGATGGCTTCGATTACCTCTTCTAGTTTTTCAATTTTAGTCAATGGCTCTCCTTTGGAGACCTTCACCCCTTCGAGAGGACTCAGGCAAGGTGACCCTCTCTCTCCCTTTCTCTTCATCCTCATGATGGAAGGACTAGGCAGAGCCATCAAGTATGTAAAATAAGTTGGTAACATAAGGGGTATACAACTCTTTGAAAATGGACCAGCATTGACTCATCAACAATTTTTGGATGATACTATGCTGCAGGGAATACCCACAGTCAAAGAGGCTCTTTCTTATAAACAAATTCTCAATGACTTTGCCATGGCCTCAGGTTTGGAAGTTAATCACTCCAAATCTAAGATTTTTTTCTTTAATACTAACATTGCTATTTTAGAGGAACATATCTAGAATTTTGGGCTTTCAAAGAGAATCTTTCCCCTCAAAATATCTAGGGATTCCATCAACTGCAAAACTGCTTCATAAGAGTATCTGGGAGCTGACGATCAGTAATTTGCATGAAAAGACCAAGAAATGGACAATGAGATCATTAAACTTGGCTGGCAGGTTGATCCTCACAAAGGTTGTTCTACAATTAATCCCGATCTTTATGCTTTCATCTATCCCTGCTCCTAAAGGAATCCTACATCAAATGAGAAACATCCAAAGAGACTTCCTCTGGGGCAAGGGGGAAGAAAAGAAGAAGTGGGCCTTAGTTGCCTGAGAAAAAAATTGCAAACCCAAAAACTATGGGGGTCTCGGATTGGACGATCCTGAAATCCTAAGTAAGGTTCCAGGGGCAAAATTATGGTGGCGATGGATAAAGGAACCAAAAGCACAATGGGCAATCACTTGGAAAGAAAAATATGCAAGCTTGTGGCTAGATAATGACTGCATAAGGATGGATGGAAATATAAGAGGATCTCACATTTGGAACAAAGCCTGGGATAACAGAGGCTTAATTCAAGATAACAATTTCTGGAAAATTAGAGAGGGAGACTTAGCCTTATTCTGGAGGATAGATGGAAACAAGAACCTATTCTGTTACAGGAGGATTTGGAGGACCTCAAAGTAGAGACATACACTAAGAGGCTCACTCAGTTTAAGGATTTTTTGGAGCAAAATAATAGTTCTGGAAAATGGAGAAACTGGAAGAAATTTGATCTTAGAAATGACAGTCCTCTAAAATCTAAGGCCGAAATACTGATGAAAATGTTAGAGTGAAGGAAAATTCTAGTTTCAAGGGGGCATGACCAGCTGAGATGGGGCAACAACAATGAAGGGAACTTCAATCTCAAGGAAGTGAAACTCGTACTCCTTGAGCTTGATTCTCATGCTCCTGACAGGATTTGGCAAAACCTATGGAAGCATCAGGGCTGGATGAAAGTTAAACTCTTTTTGTGGCTGGTTCTGCAAAGGAAAATCCTGACCTGGGACAACATTAGGAAGAGGGCTTTCCTTGGGCCTTCAAGATGCCAACTCTGTGAGGCTCAAGAGGAAACCATGGAACACCTTCTCAACACCTATATTTTCACTTCCAAATTATGGGATTTTTTTGCCTTAATCTTCCAACAATCTGACAGAGATAAGGAAAGTATTTTCAATACCCTTACCAAATGGAGAAGGAATTTTTCGGATAATGAAGTTCTTAGGTCAACATGGGAACTTACACCAAGCTTCATTATATGGAACATCTAGAAAGAAAGGGACAATAGAATCTTCAAAAATGTTAAGAAATCTTCCTAGAGTATTTATGATCTAATCCTAAGACAGATTAAAGAAACGGTCAGTACTACAATTCGAAATCTCCCCTCACACCCCCCTTTTGCTACATATTGGAGGATTATCTATGGGCTAGATTTGTAGGGACTCATTCCTCAGGGATTACTCAGGAAAATCTCTATTGTGGATCCTGAGCTAGACTTCTGGCATCCTCCCCCTAAGGGCTTTCTAAAATTCAACATTGATGGGGCTTCTAAAGGTAATCCAGGGTCAACAGGCCATGGAGGGGTGTTAAGGGATGAAAAAGAAGACATTCTATTTATCTTCCATGACCACTTAGGAAAGGCCACCAACAACATGGCAGAGTTAATAGCCATGGAAAAATTTCTTGAGTTCCTGATCTAGGAAAATCATCAAAATATGATCATTAAAGTTGACTCCGAGTTGGTCATCAACTCAATGAAAAGAATAAGCTGGGGAACAAATCCAGAAAAAGCCTCTAAAAACTGGAGGCTAAATCAAGCCTTCCAACGGATTCACAATCATCTACATAGCCTAAGAATAGTCAATTTTGCACATGTACGAAGAAAGGCCAATAAACTTGCGGCTTTGCTAGCCAATCAAGGAGTGATCTGCACAGATAACAAGGTGGCGATGAACTGGAGAGAGTTCCCTCGTAATAGACTGAAAACGGAGTGTCAAAACCAAGCAGATGAAGACAGTACAAAGTTTCTTAATAAAACCCTGGAGGCGGGTATAGTTAACTAGCCGATGGGGGATCAGTGATATATTCACAATGGAGTCTTTTGAAAAAGGGTTGGAAAGGACAAATGGTGATCCCCAGATTATCTAGCTCATTGAAGATTCCAGTTGCACTGATGAGAACGAAAGAGTTTCAGGGGCTGTAGGAAGGATGGCAGCGAATGCTTGGTGCATCGGGGCTAGAAGGGTTGATGATGCGTATCACTAGGAGTAGAGGAACATCAGAGAACACAAAACTGGAGTTCTTTTAATTTTGATCTTTTTCCCACAACCTGAGTGGTTTTCAGGTGTTCGCGGTCCTAACAAGCGGGAAGAGGTTTTTCCCTTTTGGGAGTGATCCCATTCGATGCACTACATGTGGCAGTGGGGTCGGGAGGAATACCGCCCTCATCACAAATTATCCTCCATGAATGTTGGCCGATGCAATTTTGATATCCACCTTTGGATGGCTCATTGTGACTCAACGGATCAGACCACTCGTGCAGGTTTGTGATCCCGGGTAGTGCTGGCAAGCAGCTCTTAAGTATGATTTCGTCTACAGCCATTGGTTCAAACAAAAAGGTTCATGGGTCGAGATTAAAAGGGGTGGCCAGGGTTGGCAGGAAAAGTTTAACTCGAGAGATCATACCAAAGTTTGAGAAATCAGGCATTTGAGCCACCTTTTCATGTAGACCATTTTGTATTTTTCCCGAGTCCAAGCCCAAACACATAAACTTTTCTTTTGAGAAAAGTATAGTTTGGAGATAGGAAGCAAGGAATAGTTTTGCTCAAGGGTTCTCCATAGTCAACGACCATGAGAGTTTTGTTGTACTCTATGTACTTTATTTTTTTATTAATGAATTAGAAGGTCTGACTCTTACATTAACAAAAAAAGAAGACACGTCATGAACCTATTAATTATGCAAATTTTTTGTATGTACCTAGAGAAATTGATCAATTCTCTTTGAACACACCTACTTTTTATTGCAATGTTAGTGCCATGTTTATTTTTAGGTTCCAGGACAATTAGAGAATTTAAGGAAGCCAATTATGCATGATTGGTTTTATACAACCAATTTCAGGAAACATGAACCAATTAAATCAATTTATGTCATTCATAAATACCATCATTTTTCCTCTCCAAACTCATAAGCTGTTCAAAAACATCGCTTTCACCATTTTCCTTGCAAGAGTCACATGTTTCCATCTACATTTTCCATTCACATTTTTCATAATTTCCATTCATAAAGACATTCAACTTGCTTACATGTTGATTTATCCTTTCACTTTCCGTTCACTTGTTTACCCTCTTGTCATCTTCCTTTCCATTAAATAAATATTGCTTGATCCAAATTTTCATCTATAGTCCTTCCAAAATCATCATTTCATACTCGTGTTAGATGATGGGGGATTCATAATGCCTCCCTTCTAACAAGTCTTGGCCTATCAACATCAGCACATTATCTAAGTTTAGGGCTAGATTCCTTATTAGTACCTTAAGGCTTGTACGCATCAATATTGACAAGTTCTCTTGCCAACAATCATGGGAATATATCAATGTACCTTGATCATTGGATCTTGGAAGTGGCTCAACATTATATCATCTATTCGCACTTTTCAAGATGTACTTAGGTACCTTGGCACTCATTGACATTAATGGTGAGTTTGCCTCGCATTGGTTAATGACATTCATCAATGGCCAGTAATCCAATAACTTATCTTCATGCTCGACAACAACACATTTATTCGCATGAATAGAACTGTACCATCGGGTTTTGTAGCAAGTGAAGGCTATATCATTTCAGCATTTTGTAGCAAATACAACAGATTTAGTAGCAGAAATAAAGAATCCACTTTAACCACCTCATCCTCCATTTATGCAACCAAGAAGTAGATGAAATTCTACATTCTATTCCATAATCCAGCAATAGCTACAACTTCTCTACATATGCACAGTTTTTCCACTTCCTAGGTAAGTAAAGGTATGTTCTTTTCTAGATTTTAATAATAGAATTCCTTAAATACTGAAATTATAATTTTTGGAAAATAATTCACCATATTTCGTTTCACATTTAAAAGAAAACCATAAACACCTTCAGTTGGTGGCAAGGAGGGTGGGCAGAAGGGACATCCATTTATTATCACATCCATATCACTTCATTTCATCCTAACATACTTGTCCTAATCAATTATGATTGCATTATGGTTCAAAAGTTATGTAATTTTCAAATAAATGCCTAAATGACGAGCATATGGTTGATTTAAAGATGCATTCTTAAATATGTTCAATGAATCTTGCTGCAACAAAAAGAAACAAGGTATTGAATTGCAAGAACCAATACCAATTAAAATTTGGTTGTCACACAAGAACCAACCAAGCATGTTGCAATTCAATGTATGACAAGGAATAATTTGCAAAAATAAATGAAATTGTCAAATGAAAAGTTTACGGAAAATTGATATAAGCCAATCTCATCCAAAAGCAAATCATGATTAAGAAATGCAGTAGATTGCATGAGGACATGCAATAACGTCAGCCGGGGGGCATGAAGAGTCTCCAAAATGTATTCAAAATATCATCCACTTTCACCTTTATCGCCACCATTTCACTCACATGTCGCAACTCCATGACCATATAACCTTTCATTAGTCTCCATTTCCATAATTTTATGGGTTCCCTTCCTATTTTCCAAAAGTTAATGATTTCTAGTATTTTAAGTGAATTTATGGTTAAAATTTAGAAAAATGACACATACTTGCTAATACTTAAAAGTGGTTTGAGTTTCATGACATGTGTAGGTCATTTGGAAGATTCCAAGGCACCCTCATGTGGCCTCCAATGCTCAAATTCGAATTCCCTTCAAGATATGGAAGAAGATTTGGACAAAGGTCAAAGAGGATATGTGTCTCATCATTACTTATTTGAGTTGTAACTCTATGAGATTTTCTAGAGATCTAGGGAGAGAAAAATGGACCTCCATTAATGAGGTAGATTCTTATTTTTTTGTATAAATAGGAGATATTCCTCCTTCCAAAGGCATGTGTAAAGTTGGAGATACTCAACTGGAAATTTAAGATTACTTATGTTTTGAATGGAATTTAGATTTAGCATCATGCTCATGAGTGATGTTCACCTTGATTGGTAATGTTTGCACTGGAAGCCTCTCAACTTTCCTTCTCTCATGCTTTTGGATTGGCCACCTATAATGTGTGAGATTTATTGTTTCTCATAGATTGAGATTTATTGCTTTCATAGATTAAGATTTATGTTTCATATATTTTCATGTGTGGGAGGTTAAGAGTGATTGTTTTTATTTTCTTTCATATCTAGAGGTTAAGAGCAATTGTTTTTATTTGCTTTCATATCTAGAGGTTAAGAGTGATTGTTTTTGGTTTCATTTCATGTCATGTGATTTTGATTATTCATTTCATAGGATCCCGATTTGGTAATGCACACATGATCCCTTAGAGTAGATTTTATTTCATGTAATTTCATTTCTTACAAGTGTGGTCGATTAAAATTCCAATTCCGCACATTGTACTATAAGTGTACTATAATTTCTTTTGAATTTATTGTTGAATTAGAATAGGTGAATTTGGTTTGTCATTATTTGGTTTCGTAGTTAGATTGATCTAAATTAGAAGTTAATTTCTAGCATATACAGTGCACGCATGCTTCACAAGTTTTATGAAACCCTCGGGTTGACAATTAAATGATAGGTAATTAATTTGCCTCAACAATATATGTATTGTGTTGTGTTGTACACTTGCTGTAGGTGTATGCATATTATGTCAGGTATTGGTGCATGTATTGCATGTCCTTGTATGTCGTGTGTGGTTTTATGTGTATGATGCACACTATGTGTATGTGCACATTGTTGAGGAGAAGGAACTGGGTGTTTGTTGGAATAAAGACAAAGGTAGAAAATAAGGATTGATTAAAGGATAAGTATTGGTATTTTATTTCTATTTTATTATGCATGTGATTTATGATTCTGATCTATGATAATTACATGTGATCTATGATTATGTTTTATGATGGTTACATGTATTTTATGACTTTTATCTATGATGGTTGTGTTTTGAGCTAACCTGATGTGATATGTTTATACATGATGACTTGGTCAAAGATGCAAGTTTGACTTGTTGTGACAGGAAGTAAACATGATTGCAAGTGTACCTTATTGACGAGCTACCAATGAGGTATGATGTGAATTTATTTCAATTTATTTTAAATCTGATGGAAGTTATGTGCTTGATATAGGAAAGCATGAAATTCCCAGTTGAGTGGTCGAAAGTGATGATAAGCATTAGAAATAATAACAAAAGGAATTCGAACATGCAACAATATGTTGGTAATTCACTTCACGAACAGGGCCATTATGGTATACTGGTACCCAATAGTATCCATTTATTTCCATGAGCATTCTATGACCTATATGATGGTTTTGAGGCATGTATATGCCTTGGTTATTAACCTTTTGATGTGAGGAAGCTTTTCCAAGGGATGGATCGCCCAGGATAGGGGATGCCAGGGAACTTGGAAGGTGTGTGACTGCATGGAAGGGGGTGACTAGATTTCCCGAGGGACTGTGTAGCAGAGAAGTGAAGGCCAGGAATATATTTTTTTTGGTCATTAGCATTTCCATATGGAATCATATGCACATTAGGAGTGTGCCCTGGAACAATGAGACGAAACTATTCACATAGAGGACAAGTTGCACAAGATTATAATGTTGGACATTGGGTGTAAAATTGACTTTGGCATTGGATTCTGGACTTCCTAGGAAGGAGGTGAATCCTAGTATTACTTTGAGGGTGGAGGTGTAAGGTTCTAGATTCCCTTGTTGCAGATGTAGGCATCGTATACTTTTATTTATTGGTTGAGCAAGTGTGAAAATGTGTATATGTGTGTATTATTGTAAATATTGTATCAAGATGGATTGATAAAGCTCCATAGACAATATGATTTTTTTTGGGTGAAGAAAATGTGTATGTGTGTATATGTGGTTATTATTGCAAATATCGTAATGAGTTGTGTTATAAAGCTCCAGTAAACGGTATGTTTGTCATGTTTTAGCATATGGTCATTGTAAATACTACAATGAGCTATGTTATAAAGATCCATGGGTAGTATTTTTTGTTTTCAATAGTCCTGTTGGTTATAGGTGTCCTTGAACATTGAGGATGGTATTCCCCCAAGGGGAAATATTCTATAACAACCCTGGTTAAAAATCCATGTAAAAAATATAAGACCACAGTTGACACGTATTCCAAATTGAATGGTGGGCAAGAAATCCTAGTGGGTGTTCATTTTGGTTATTATAGATAAAGGAAATTAGCTAAGGAAATGGAAAAGCCTTTGGAAATGCAAGAGGTATTATGGAATTTATTTATGAAAATAATGGAAATTAGGAGAAAAGAAAGTGAAATTTCACAGGTTGCATGTGAGGAGGAAAATGAAGAAAACAGAGGCCTCATTGATAAAAAGGATGATGAGGATTAGTTGGCAGGATTTTCCTCAAGTTTTTCATTGGATCAAGAAAGGAAAATAAGGCAAGAGGAAGGAAGGGGAAAACAAGGAAGAGAAGGATCAAGCAACTACAACAATATTCTTTGCAGGTATCGATTTGCATGTGTGTTTTCCTTGCTAGATTTGGCATGCATGGTATTGCATGTGGCTCTTTCGACGTTATCACGTGGGGTTTTCCAAGTGTGATAGTGTTTTCAGCCTAGCCTTGCCATTTCCGGATAGCCATGGTGTGATGGGGTTGTCATGTTTTGGTTGAGCTAAATTGTCAGATGGATTCGAAGCTAAATTAGGTGGATCTCCGAATGATAGAACACATGGCCTAGTGGTCCCTCATCTAGACTATGCATCACAGTAAAGCCACTGTCCTAGTGACCCTTGAACCAGATTGTGGGTTGTGGCAAAGCTAAGTATTGTGTGCCTCTGTGGGCCTAGGAATCCTCAACCGGTGAATGGTGGGATATATGGTAAAGCCTAGAGGTGGACTGCTCTCGGTCAGGCCTAGTAATCCTAGAATGGGATATCTAGTAAATCCTAGAGAGTGGGTCTCAGTTTAGGGCCTACTGATATGGTGTGGATTGTGCTAAATCCTGAGAGAATAGAAGATAGGAAAATTCCTCACGGTGTAGGAGGAGAAATTTGGTGGCATCTGTGCTTGTTTTGGCCTAGTGATCTGGTGGAGATCATGGTAAAGCCTATTATTACATGTTCATTGTGTTGGCCTAGTGATCTAGGATGGATTATGGTAAAGCCTGGTTTCTATTGATGAGGGTGAGGTGGTTTAGCCTCGAGATGCCCTGGTTGGTTCTTTTTGTTTGAGTCCCACATTCACGCTTGGAATATGGCATGGGGGTGAATGATTGAAGAGAGATTTGGCTCAATCATTCTATGGTCGGGTGGAGTGTGGTAGTCCCATCCCATCTTTGGATTTTGCATCAACAATATGAGCTTATTTATCATTGTATTTCTATGAGTATTATACTTGTTTATATATGGATCATATGGTTGTGATTCCCTTGATATTTTTATGGCTATTATTTTAGTTATGTATATGATTTATGACAGTGGCTATGTATGTGTCTCATCATGTGTTTAATTGTGAATGAATTAACGATGTATATGTGGCCTAACAGATGATAATGCAAATAATGATATAAGGGAACAATGCTTCATAGTGCTTCTCAGATAAGTATGAGACCCCTATGATTAAAATTGCTATTTACACCTACAGATTGAATTGATGCCAAGTGTTTGACAGAATGTCAGTCCTAGTTTGCGATGTTCAGGGTTATTATTGGAGTTATTTTTTTGGTTTATTAGTCTTATCATCATGTGTTTAATGGATACAGGAAGTTACAACAAGTTCTAGGAAGTTGTCATAATTATAGGCTTGAAAAGTTCCTTAAATCCCACAGACTTTAGCATAGGTCTACTAGAAATAGTTCGTGGAAGGCATGGAGGCTTGTGGGAGCATCCAAATATCTCTAGATGATGGAATGACCATAGCATGGGAGAATCCAAAGGTTTAATAACTTAAAAAATCAGTGGGACCGAGGGGCAAGATACTTGAGTAGTTGGGATGGCTCCTGGGAGTGTTGTTTCTAATTTGGAAGTTATGTTTGATGTGTTTTCATTGATTCCACTTCCTTAAGGTCACCTAGGAAGTTGAATCATATCATAGTAGCATCTCATCACATGTTTACCTCGGTTTTCGGGTTACATGGGTAGATGTGGGAGGAGGGTGTTACAGGTCATTTAATAGGACAAAGCACAAATGAGAATATTTGATCAGATGGTTGCTATCACTATAAATGAAGAATTGAGCTTCCGAAGAATATTTTCTCTCATCCAGATGGAGGACCTCATGCTCACCATAGGATTTGATTAGGTGTCTGGGAAGTGCAAGAGAAAGAGTATGTAGAGAACTTGTCCAGATGGTAATTTGTCAAAGAGCACAGTTAGTTAAACGAGGTGATTTAAAGGAATAACTATCATTTAACTCCTTGCACAATTTCCCAAGCACAGAGGAATTTAGTCTTATCCCTAATTGATGCATGCAACACAAACATAAATCTGAAACTAGTAAATTCAAATATACAAATAACATTAGATATAAAAAAAATATTACATATAATAAAAAGAACATTAGATATTATATAAAAGCTCAAAGTATATCCTTGAAAACTTATGCAAAAACATTATCTTGGAATTCTACTCAAAACTGGTAGACATACTTTGAATTGGTATAGGGTAATTAGTATTTGTGCTTTAGAAATCTTGAACAATAACCAACATAGTTACAGTAACAATAATTGTATTTATTTTCAAATGTCAATCACCATAACTATGGTTAAAATAAATACTACAAATGGAACAAATATCTGATATCCAAAACGCTTGCTAAACACTCATTTTCTTTGTGATTAATTACGAACCATTAGATATAATATAAATATCAAAAGAATACGTTCATAAACTTATGTCCAATCAATATTGTTGGAAAACGCTATAGAATCAAAAGAAATAGAAGCTCATATGTAATACATTATCTAACAATTCTTCGCAAAATTGGTAAATAGTTTCAATATTAGAGTAGAGTAATCAAAAATTCATTTTCATTATGATCAATTATAGAACATTAGGTAATATATAAAATATCAAAGAAAATTCTCGAAAAAATATGTCCAATTAGTTTTTTTTCACAACATCACAAAATTCAGACCTACACAACTTCTCGTGCAAAACATTATCTCAAAATTATTTACATAATTGGTAAACAAACTGAGAATTAGAACACGGAGTAATCAAAAATGAAATTAGGATTTAATACATAGTCATGGTCATGCTCTTTAATTAGAAAAGGTAAATGCATTCATCCTAATGGGGACTAGGATTGGGCTCCCATGAAGCATAATGTCAAAAAGGAACCTGCAATGAAAAATAATAAAATGCATCCAAGAATTAGATTAGTTAATGATAACATATCCAAAAAACTTGAATAATTAAACACTATAAATAGAGAAACAAATGTTCTATGATTTAAAAACACTTACAATGTGTGAAAGCATAGATTGAGATTGTTTGATTGCTAGTTATCTTTCAGATTCACGATTTCTTCAAGGAACTATTTCACTTTAGCTTGAATGAAAATTTTCATTAGAGCAACAATAATATCTTGTTTGACACGTTCACTTAATATCTCCTCATCAGTGTCCCTAGATTATTTTTGTAATTGCATAACTAATTCAAAGTACTCTTCATTAACACTAACTGAAGTAATTAGCCATTTGCTAATTTCCTTTGCAGTAAAACCAATTATACTATAGAACTTTGTTTCCTTTGATCATTTTATCTTATCTAATTCAGCCATTAGTTTTTCCTTCAAAATTAATCCAGACTCATATCTAATTCATGGACCATTTAAATCCCGAATAATCACTACTTCCTTGACATAGATATTTTCTCTTGTACTTTCAATGGTTCCACACAAAAAAATAATGTTGTCTAATGTTATGATTCTCTTAGACCATCCAACTTTGATCTACTTAATTCAATTAGCATCCAAGAAACCTTGTTTCTCCTTCTCTATATCAAACAATACATAAAGATTTTGACTAAATGTAGGTAAGTCATTTCCAACAAATTCCTTGTCTCCCTAGAGATCACTTTTGAACCACTTGATAGATGGCTTAATTATCTAGAATAAATTTTGGATATTGAAATCTACTTGGCATGCATATTCAATAATTTACAATATTTCAAATATATTACTAATAATAAATTATTTCACTTCATTAAGAAGGTTGATGGGTTTATCAAATCTATAAGGTGTACCGAGGGTATAAATTTCCAATGTGGTGCACATATTTCCAATGGAGTCATTTAAAAAAGGACCTAGATTTAGGTCATTTTCTAGCTCTTTTATTCTTGCTCTTAGTCTCATATCTTCTACTTCTCGTTCGCTAATAGAATCTGCAGAAAACTCACTAGTAGCTTGATGCAATTTCATAAGCCTTGTCACTCCAACCCTAGAGACATAAACATCAATTTCTTCTCCATCAATAACCTTTTTGGTGTGAACCTTTACTATTTCAATTTTTAATCTTGTTGTCGCTTCTAGAGATAACCTACGGGTTGAGAGAGGTTAGTTCCTAAGACATCTAATAGTGTTTGAAGGGTTTATAATTAGCATTAAGATTTTGAAATAGATTTTGAATTAAAATTTGGTTCATATATCTCTTCCAAAGGAAGATTCAGTCATAATCACAAATTGAATGCCCTCTTAAAGGACCTAACATTCAGATCTAATGGGTGAAACAAGAGTCAAGAGAGAGAAGTTTAAGGTAGAGGGTAGGTCTTAGAATCTCGTGCATCAAACTTTAGTAGAAAAGCTATGAAATAGATGATGTAAATGAAATTTTAGATGGAACGAAGCACATTTTAAGTACATTATACCTCATACATCACATGCATCCTTCATCAAAATTTTGACATAGATGAATCCATAACTCTGATATTAAATCCAGTGACTACAATTACGTACCATATGAAAAGAAAGAAACACGTATGGAAATAAACGAAGGAGCGATCACATACTTCACATTTCATGCATTCAGAATCACCATAACTCCTTTATTAATCCTCAAAAAGAGCATACATCTATAGTTATTCAAAAAACTTGTGAAATTCACAGTAAGAGCCGCCCCTAGAACAAAAATTTGGAACCCTTTTAATGAATTTCTTAAGTAGTTTTATAGGGTCTCATAAACAAGTACCCCATACAAAATATTACTTCTTGATCTTCTCATAACTTCCTCCCAGCTAAATTGTTCCAACGGGCTACTACAATATCTGTCATAATTCTCTCTTTTAATCATGATGATGAACCACATATGTTGTTTCGAAACTTCAATACAAACAATACTTATATGATGGATCCAGAAACAATTTCTGCACAAAAAAAATTGTAGAAGTCTAAATTATAATTTTTTTTGTTATATTCTTGAAATGAAATATTTACAAAACATCAAAAAAATGAGGTGTCATGATTGACATAATAAAAAATATTCATTATGGGCCTACCAGTTTCTTCAGAAGGGAGCCTCGATCAATGATTTGAAACTGAGGTGGATTAATGACTTGATCACACGTTTTCCACAATGTTTGGTTTGGCAAGGGAGAGTGAAAATAACTTTGATATGTTACCTTCAATTTTTTGAGTTTGGTGAAGTTTGGCTTCTCAGTGAACCAAGTCTTTACTAGCCACAGTAATTGGAAGTCCCTCCTTAGAAGCTTGACTATAGTCTTCCCTTTGAGGGTGGTAGTCATCTCATGAGAAGAGTCTACTTTGCTCTTTGCCTCCACCAACGATTGTTGATACTTATCCCATGTGAGTAGATTCCATCGAGAATCCCAAAAACTGCAAAATCCATCTCTAATTAGTTTTTCAAAGATCTAATCAAATGGAACCACATATTTCAACAGATAACCTAAACATTCCTCGACTTTGGCCCAAGATGCTTCTTTCTGAATCATCTTGGATATTTCCATGATTTCCCAAATCCTTTCAAAAATATTCATGGTCCTCAACTCACGAGGTGGTTTTTCTTTAGGTACCCGATGATGCTCTTTGTTGTCTCGGTGTTTTTTCCATCCTCCTCTTTGACTAATATGATAAAGCACTCGATATCCTTGACTGCAATCTTCTGCTCTGCAAATAGGGTCAAGTTCTCCCAAATATTCTTCATTTTGGAAATAATTTCATCCCAAATTAGTTGCCTAGCCTGAATGAGGGACATGTTACCCTTTAAGTTGTCTTTCAACTCAGTGATCTCCTCATTTTTCCTCTTCAAGTTGTTTCCGATCTGTTCCACATTCCCCTTGGTTTCCTCTAGCTGCCTATATTTTTGTGTGAGAGTACACTTGGTATTCTCTAAATCAATTTGCACTTCATGAGTTCACCCTCTAAAATTTGCAAATCAAGGAGGGTCTTGGTCAATTGTTTAGCGGGATTTTGTGGGTCCTTTGGCATGATTACAACACAAATATGTGAATCAATCCTATGCTAGAGATCTACCACCTATTTCTTGAGGAATACCACCTCACGCTTTTTGTCTATCATCTCCTTGGCCAGGATCACTTTTTATCCTTCTACCTATGCCATCTCCTTGGATTATACATGATCAGATGTAGGAATTTTCAGCTTTTTCCTAAGCTCCTGGATTTCAGATTGTGAGATTTGAATGACGACCTCCACAACAGTTGTATCCTCTTGGTTTACACCTAGTTTGATAATCAACTCTTTATAATCTTCATTTAGAAAATGAAGTACTATAGAGATTTCCTTTTCTTGTTTCACCCTGATGGCAACATTTTCTAATAATTTTTCAGCCTTGCTGACAATCAAGGAACTTTTACTCATCTCACTATATAAAGTTTCTCTAGCCTTCCTATGCCAATTCATTTTTTCCTCCAAGGGGATAATTTCCATGTCTAAGTACATGTATACAGTCCTGAATTGTGACCTTGATGGGAGGGACTATTTTGCAGGGTGATTCAAAGAGAGATTCATTTTATTTCTTTCCAGGTCCATGGTAGCTAGGAGCCTGGTATGATAAGGGACTGAGTGTCAAGCTAGCTATTGTTGCATCTCTTGTTTGACCCTTTTGCTCCTTTCCTCCACCATTTGTCCTTCTTATCCTTGTAGGCTTGTTGTGGATGAACTTCTTAGAGAGCCCAAGATTTCCACCTCTATGGAGGTGGACATTGCAGTTTGTTGGAGATCGTCTAAGGATACTTGGAAGCTCGGTTGGTCTAGGTTCTTCTCAGTTAGTGGAGTCTCAAACTCTTCATTAATCGCTTCCATATTCGACCTAGTTCTCTTGACGAATGAATCCTCCACCTTCTCTATGTCTCCATCTCCTTCCAGACTTCTATTTTGAGCCCTTTAATTTAGACCTGGTGTCTCGATCTCCATTACTATATTAACAAGACAAGAATCAAAATTATCCTTCCATTCAAGCATGTGTCTATACTTATACTCATAAGTGGAAGAATTATTAGATTTCTCCTGTTTGATATGATTTCATGGGGGTCATAGTCCCACACATCTCCCATTTCAAATTTGATCTCCTTCAACATGTATTCTACCTGTTGAAAATATTGTCTAGCATTAACCACAAAAGGATCTATTGCCCTGCCCAACTTGAACATATAACCCTTCTTGGTAGGGACGAAGTGAATTTGGTCATCATTCAGGATTTTCCTAATGAACTCTAGATAAAAAATTCTCATGGTCATGAAGGTAGGTAAATGGTGTGGGGGAAGCTCTAACCCATAAACCCTAATTTCAAGTAATCTTCAAATAGGTACTAGTCACCCACTATATTATCTTTCTTGAGCTACATAGGTTTTCTTTTTTTGTTTAGGTAAGATCCTACGAGTTGGAAGATTGTTTATAATTGTATATTTGGTGGCCATGTAAGTGGAGATGAACTGAGAGAAACCCTCATTATTTTCCTTTTTCTTTAAGGCATTATCCCAATAAAAAATTGACTTTATCTACTTATGAAAATCCATGATGCTCAGGCCCAAGTATTCAAATTTATCTAGATGAATGTACACAAAAATGTAAACCAACAAAGAATAATATTGGAAGTAAGAAGTGGTAGGAAAGTGGTTAAACTGGAATTTTATATATTTGTCCATAAATGAGGGTATGTAAAGGACTATATCTGATTGCATCATTATGTGCAAGAGCCTTATGGTAGCCTTGGTAACATTAGTTGTTTCTTATTCTCCAAAAAATAGGCAAATAACAATCAAAATGGGATATATTGCCTCTAAAAATGTAGAAATAGGGAACCTATTAGCAATGGGGATGAATTGATTTCTAAGTGCTAGAATTAGTTGGAGGAAAGTTTTTTATGCTCCAATTGAGAGCCCATTGTAACTATAAAAGAGAGTAGATTTTGTAAAACTCTGAGGGTTGGAATATTTGTGGGACAAGAGGGAATTTTATATCAATTCTAGCGTGACTTCCAGAATTTTCTCTCCGACCAAGGATATAAAGTAATTCTTCTCTTTGATGTAACCAGCTGCAAGCGAAGAGACAAACTCAAGGAAATTGTACACTATGGGGGTGACCTAGTGATACAGTTTCAACTCCACTACTTGGAATGGGTATTCGCTCCTTGAATACCAACCATATAAGTCAAAACAAAGGTTTGACAGGTGGTAAGATAAGGAGGGGTCACACATTTCAACCTCGATGTCCATAAATGGTTCAATGTGGACAAAGGGTTTCATTTCCTAGTATTTAGGGGTTTTAGGCATTGACTTCTTCATTTTAATCATAAGGGAAATGATTAAGCAGTAAGGATTTTGGATTATGTAGTGACTAGATGAAATTTGGTGTGGAAACATTGGAGATACCTTGTAATTAGATAGTAGGTTATCTATAGTTGAAAACTGAAGAGTGACAGGGGGACACAGTTGACAAAAAAAAATGAAATGACAACTACTAGTGTGGGAAGGTTTTATAGATGGGAGAGTAGTGGAGTGATGCATGGATAGGATGATGGTGTGGGGAGTTTTTGGAAATGCATGTGGAAACACCTGATTGTATGGGAAGTGGATGGGAGAAGGCCCTTAACCCCACAAAAATCATGCTCTCATGTTGGCATCACTATTGTGTTGGTGCATTGGTGGCGGGTGTGGTCCCCCTACTCTAGCAAGGTGAGTGAACAAGGTTGGGGGTGAGGCCTGACCCACCTCGAATCAATCCTCCCCATTGGTCAGTTATTTCACTTGCTGACTTTGAATTTACGAGGGCTAGCATTAGCTTATCAATGGCACTAGTTTACCCCCCGCCCCTTGAGAGTCGACGACATTATGCCAATCATTAGCTTGTCTGTTAGTTTTCTTATTTAATGTAGAGGTGGACCCTCCCTTTCCATTCATTTCTAAATTTTCATGCTTTCCCCATGCTCTCTTCCTCCAGGATTCCATTGCTCACTCAGTGTCATCCCAATGCTTCACTTATGTCTTGTTCATAAAAATTTTGAGGATCTCATTGCTGGATGGACCCTGAATTCTCAGCTTCAACATGGATCTTCTCTTTTGTATCAATTAAAGGTGATTCTGGGGTTCTCCTATTGGGGTGTCATTGCCAGATTCACATCATCCTGGTCCTCTTCTCCCAACACTCAACTTTGTTCCCTTTAAACATTACATTGGGAGAACTCCGCCGGGGTAAGCCTGTTGGGTGGTTTCAACCTGTGACCAAAAGAGATGTTTCTGACATATAAGGTTCCAGCTACATATGCATGGATTTTCTTATAGACACTCATCTAGGCTTTCCACAGAGTTTGGCAGTTTAGCCAACTTTGGCTATGCGCTAAAGGCTCGTCCAAGCACTTTTCAGCTCCATAATCATTTTTAATCCCTTTTTCCATTTTTTTGTCCACCCTTCTCTGCACACAAGAATGAATCTATTATTATATGAAGAAAATTCAAGAAGGGGGATGAGGGGGTACAAAAAATACTTTACTTCCCCTGTCATAATTTTCATTTGTGATAGGACAGTCATCGAAAGTAGTAACTTCTTCAACAATTCGCTCCATCATTTTTTTATTTTCAACCAAAAAAATACTAACCTAGTTAGGTAGTATAATGCTATCAAATTCTACATCCATAGCCCTTCAATGCTCCCTATTTTACGTGGACCCTTGGATTTGTCTATTTCAACAATGTGTGGTCATTTTGGAGTGAAGCTCCAAGGAGGCTCTTCATCGTCTCCTCCACGTGATAGCTCTCCATGAACCAATATTTCACTTGCAGTATTTTTTATTTTTCTTTGACTAGTATATGAACTTAGACTAGTATTGAGTGTGTGAGATTGAGATTTTTGCGTAGGATTCGTGCTCTTTGCTTGTATCTTCCTTCTATACTAATGTTGTCTTCTTCAATTAATTCTTCAATGTCTATTAGAAACTCTTGATATTTTTTTGGTGCACTATGAATTTCCTCACTTTACTCTCTAGCTCATGGAAACAAGTTTTTGTACCTAACAGAGTCTAGTTGTGTGCCAAATAGACCTTATGGATCAAAGGATTTAATGAATTCAACTTAATTTAAAAGCACTTAAATATTGTGTAAGATCCCCAGCATGAGCCAAATTATTCATAGTGACTTCTTCAATTATAAACGACAAAGAAATAAATTGGTTTTTTTCTTTTTTCTATTCAAATGTAACTAACTAGCGATGGTATTGCCTGTAGACTTTGGAAACAAAATACTTGTCTACAAGAAATTTTGGCAACAACAATGGCTTATCTTCAAAACTATAAATTTTTATTACCATATTACTCTCTCTTTTCATGCGCCACTTTTCCAAATAAGAAAAATTGATGCTCTGAAGATATTCGAGAAGGCTCTTGTCCAGTTATCATGTAATTGACTTGCTTATAAAGACATCTTGAATTGAAAAAACATTAAAGAAGTTGTGTATTTCCAAAGTATAGGATATCATAACTACATTGGTTCATTATTAAAATTGAATTTATGATTACAAGGTAAGTTTTCAAATGCATGCTTTGACATAATGGTTATTATTAGATATGCCATCATAAAGAATCTATTTCTCTTAGAAAATTTGACTAACTAAAAATATAATTCATTCGAAATGACATCAACCCAGTCAAATATAAAAAAAAATTTGTATGAGTGATAAAGAAAATAGAAAATTCATTTTGGTACATTTTTCATAGATTCTCAACCCATCACGCAGACACAAAGCCAACAAAAATCCCTAAACAGTTGTGAAACAAGGAAATATCTAACAAAGAAATATTAGAAGGAACCTGAGAAGTTGAGGAAATGAATTCTTGAATAATGTTAATTCCTCCTACTTCTGACTTTATGAAACTCTCCGTTTTAGATAATTTTAAACACTTACTTGGTTTCGGTAGCTTAAGTATGCATTTGGATTCCTTGGGATTCATAGGAATATTTTTCACTGCTAGCATAATTGTTCTTGTTCTTGAATCAAAATTGTTTGCACACAGATAAACAATCTCTCTAAAATCAAAGACTTCAACACATGCAAAATTCACCAATCCAATAGTCCAAATCTTGTTGTTTCTTTTCTCTTCTATCGACAGATTCACATACTGCTTATACGTAGTTGACCAGTGAAATTTTCTATTAATATGAGAAAGTGAGTTAATTGTATCATTGCAAATAACCTCTTTCCTTCCTTTGATAACCATTTCCACTTTGTACTAAAAAATTCTCTGTCAATCAATAACATTCTCAATCCCGTTTAACTTTACAATTCTCAGTTCTCTTCACAATCACAAGATGCTACTATTTCTTGTGTGAAAATTGTCACACAAGAGACTGTCAATAAATATAAATTGAAGATACCAAAGCCAATGTTTATGGGAATTAAGGGAAACAAAACTCAAAATTCCAAAATCGTCTTTCTCATTTACTTTTCACATTTCTTCTTCTTTAATATCACTGATATACGTGTCATAAGGGCCAAAATTTTGTGATATAAAATAAAATATGAATTACTTGTGATCATGAAAATTAGCTTAGTCATTGTCAATAATAACTACAAATAGAAAATTGTGCAAAGACAAGGACTAATAAATATTAAATAGAGACATGCTCAAATACTTCTACCATGATTCAATTTTATGGTTGAGCTAGTCCCCACCACTATGCCAATATCGATTCATTTTATTTGATATCAGACTGAGAAATTTATGATATAAAATAAATATGAATTACTTGTGATCATGAAAATTAGATTAGAAACTATTAAGAATGATTGTAAATGGAAAATTGTGCAAGGAAAATCACAAATAAATATTATGTGGAGATGTGCTTAGCTACCTATACCACGAATTGACTTGATGGATGAATTGGTCCCCACAACTCTGTCAATGTCAATTTGTTTTATTTGATATCAGACTACAAAAAAATATGAACAAATGCATAAGAAACATAAATTTACGATATAAAATAAATATGAATTACTTGTGATCATGACAATTAGCTTAGACACTATTAACAATAATTGTAAATAGAAAATTGTGCAAGGAGAATCGTAAATATTATGCATAGATGTGCTCAACTACCTCTAACACAAATCGACTTCATAGCTGAGTTAGCCCCACCACTATGTCTATGTCCATTCACTTCTACATTTGGGCGAACATTTGATGATGAAAACCGACAGAATGGATAAAATTAGAAAAAATGTCAGAAGTTAAATTTTTTTTTTTTCCTGTTTCTAAAATCCTGACTATCGTAAAAAATCTGACGACAATTAAATACTAGTCAAATATTCGACGGTTTTTCTATCACATCGATTAGCTAACAATTTCCTATAATCCCTCATGTATTCGAATATTCGATCGGTGTTATTTTATCGTCACATAACCAACGATATATCCAATATGAAAATGTGTTGTCCAATTTCCTACAAATGGTAAATAATCGTTACATAGTGTTCAATTCCACCATTAATCTCTTTTTATGCTAACAATGTCTAATATGGGACAACTTTACGTTAACTAGTTTGACTAATTAAAATAGAAATAACATTAATATTAAAATGAAAATTAAATATAATTAATATATATTCATATTCTTTTTTTGTTTAGGTAAGCCACCCATGGGGGATTGAAACCAGTGACCTATCGCAAGGAGTGCTAACTGTGTACCCATTCATCGTCAATCCAAACCCCGTGGGAAATATATATTCATATTCATATTAGTATCTATAATATATTATTATTAATATAAATATAAAATAAAAGTATTAATATAAATATTATATATAATATATATATATATATATATATATATATAGATAGAAGAGAGAAAGAGAGAGAAAGAGAGAGAGAGAGAGATATTAGTTGTGATTGGTTTGAAAGGTTATAGGCTCATTTTGAGGTTAATTTTTGAACAAAATAATCACTAAACGTTTGGTGAAAAGAATGTCACATAAAAATCCTCAAGGAGACCAATGATACGTGGGATTGACATCAAGGGTTTCTGAAGATGGAAAATGTTATTTCCCTTGTAGTAAAGCAATGGCTTGAGGCCAAGGAGATTTCTAATAAAATCAGCTAAAAAAACATTGTAGAGACTGTGGACACGTTAAAGGCAGACATGAATATCATCCATTTGTAAGTTGTAAATTGTATTATCTTTCTATTGTAAATGTATTTTATAATATATTTTGGGAGGTGTTTGAACTATGTTTTCATCTTGATGTGGACTAGAGATATTATTTGATTATTTTCATTAGGATCATTAAAGGGATTAGGCTGAGTTAGGGGTTGATTAGTTTATGGGTTTAGGGATAAGGGGTTATTGTTTAAGGGTTTAGGGGTTAGGGGTTAAGGGCTTAGGGCTTAGGGGTATAAGGGCTTAGGGGAATGGAGTTAAGGTGTTAAGGGGTTAATTTGGATCTATTGGATTTATAGTTTAATCATAGGTTTTTAATGAAAGGTTTTTATAGTATATTATGCAAAATATGACATTAAGAAATAATATGACATTATTGTAACACCCTCCTCCCACATATACCCAAGCAACTGACCATCCAGGGTAAACATGTGATGAGAGGCCACTATGATATGATTCGACCTCCTAAGTCATGTTAAGGAAGTGGAACCAAGGAAAACACACCATACAAACATTCAACATCATCTTCAGGACCCTTAGGAACTAATCCAACACTTCAGACATCTTGCCCTTGGGTCCCACTGAATGTTTAGACAACTTAAGCCTTAGGTGATTTCATTCTATAGGCATGAAAGCATCTAGAAACCCAAATTCACTCTCACAAGCTTGCTTGCCAGCATCTAGAGACCAAATTTACCAACGTTATGTCAACATCCTTGGGATTTGAGCCACTTTTTCATGCCTAGAGCTGAGGTCAACCCCATAATTTCATGATACCTTCAAAACAATAAAATAACATGGAAATGATAGTATTAAATAAAATACTTGTTGAAGACCTTGACAAGACCCCTACTAGCCATGACAATCATTTCATCAAATATATCACAAATATGTAAACTATAGTTGTAAATAACAGGTCTAAGCATAGGGGTCTCATACTTATCTGAGATTCGCCATGAAGAATTGATGCCTCAACACATTAACTTCCATTCCATCCATTAGACCATAAATACATTGTTCATTCATATACAAGTAGAAACATGATCAAATCCATACATAACTGTTGTCATAAAACATACACATAACCAACATAATAGTGACATAAATACCCATGAAATCACAGACATATAAACCACATATAATCAGTTATAATACTCATATAAATACAAGGAGAAATAGCCTATTATTGATGATACAAAATACAACCAGTGATGGTACTTCCATGTTCCACCCGACTGTATAATGGTTTAGCCAAAACTCTCTTCAGTCACTTACCCTTGTGCCATATTCCAATCATGAATGTGGGATCTCATAGAACACACCAATAAAAACTCATCTAGGGCTTCCAAAGGCCATCCACCTCAACCCATCAAATAGTGATTCCACATCATGATCATGCATCACAAAACCATCATCAGGGTGGTCTCTATCCATCCATCCAGGGCTCTAGAGTGTTTTTCCAACCAAGGCTCCAGGACTAGTAACTAAACCCATAACGTTTACCGGGCTCTAGAGCGTTTGTCCAACTAAGGCTCCAGGACTAGTAACTCAACCCCCCAAGTATTCTAGAGTGTTTTTACAACTGAGACTATGGGACTAGTAACTCAACCCAAGTTGTTCCAGGGCCCTAGAGTGTTTTTCCAACCAAGGCTATGAGACTAATAACTCAACCCAATCTAAGGAAACAAGAGAACCAACAAAAAATGCAAGAATGAAAATAAACCCAAAATCACCATGGCTATCCAAGAAATGGAAAGTCTAGGAAATCCACTGTCAATCCTGGCCATCCTCCATGCTAATGACATATCAAAACCAACAAACCACATGCATATGCCATGCATGCGGAAACTAGAGAAGGAAACATACATGCAACTCGGTACCTGCAAGAATATTTGATGTAGTTATTGATCTCGATGCCTTCTTGCACTTCCTTTTCCTTCTTTCTCAAAGAATCCAAATATGCCACACCCACCAAGAGTGCCCCAAGAAAACTCTAAGTATCCAAGAGTACGAGAGAGAGAATAGAATAGAAAAGAGTGCCACCAAAACTTGTCAAAAAATATTACCAACTGATCCTTAGAAGCCTTTTTATTAATGATACCTCTATTTTCTTCATTTTCCATTATTTTATTTCATTTTCCTCCTCACATGAAGCCTATGACATTTCACCTTCCTTTTCTCCTAATTTACTTTATTTTCATAAATAAATGTGTCAAAAATGACATTTTGCCTTTCCAAAGCCTTAGCCATTTCCTTTTCCAGTTTCCTAAGCCATAACAAACTGAATCAACACCCACTAGGATGTTTCCCCCGCCATTTAGCTTGGAATACATGTCCCATCATCCATGGTATTATATATTTTTACATGAATTTTTAACAATGGTTGTTACAGAACCCTCCCCCTTGGGGGAACACTGTCCTCGATGTTCAATGACACCTATAACCAACAAGACTACTGAAAACAAAACATATTTCCCATGGAGCTTTATAACACATCTCGTTGCAATATTTACAGTGACTAATATTGAAACATGACAATCACACCATTTACTGGAGCTTTATAACATAGCTCATTATGGTATTTACAATAACCACATATACACATATGCGCATTTTCTAAACTAGGAAATAAAAGGATGTGATGCCTGCATATGCAACAAGGGAATCCAGAGGCTCACACCTCCACCCTCAAAGTAATACCATGATTCACCTTCTTCCCAAGAAGTCCAGAATCCACTACAAAGTCAAATCTGCATCCAATGTCCAATGCTATAATCTTGCGCCACTTTTTCTTTGAGTTAACAGTTACCAACTCATTGTTCCAAGGCCCACTCCCAATGTGCTTCTGATTCCATCTAGCAATTCTATTGACCATAACAAATATATCATTGGCCTTCCCTTCTCTGCTACACAGTCCTCGAGAAATCCAGTCACCCTTTCCGTGCAGTCACCCACCTTCCAAATTCTGCTGGCACCCCCATCACAGGAAGTCCATCCCTTGGAAAGGCTTCCTCACATCGGAAGATACAAAAATAAAGGCACATACCTACCTTAAACCATCATAGTGATAATATCATTATGATGGAAATCAATGGTCACTATTGGGTACTAGTGTCCCGCAATGGCCCTGTTCCTAAAGTGCTTTACCAAAATATTATTGCATTTTCCAATTCCTTTTGTTGTTGCTAATTCTTGTAGTTGATTTCAACCACTCAAACAGGCATGTTCATGCATTCCTATTCCAAGCACATAATTTACATTAGATTCAAAATAAATTGATTTAACTTAAATTCATACGTCATTGGTGACTCGTCAATAAGATACACATACAATTCTATTCTTGTCCTACCACAACAAGTAAAACTAACTATTTGATCAAAACATAATGCATAAACATACCGCAACTGGTTAGCTCAAAACATAACCATCATAGATCAACATCATAAATCACATGTAGCCATCATAAACCAGAATCATAGATCACATGTAATCATCATAGACCAGAATCATAGATCAGATGCATAATAAAATTGAATAAAATACTGATACTTATCCTTTAATCAATCCTTAGATTCCACCTTTGTCCTTATTTCGTACACACTCTGGATTGGTTGCCACACCCAGCAAACACCCAGTGCCTTCTCCTCAACCGTGTGCACACACACATAGTGTACATACCACACACAAAACCACATATGACATACCACACCATGTAATACATGCATCTACACCTAACATACAACACATACACCTACACCCAATGTACAACACAATGCAATACATACTCCTACATCCTGTGTATGACACAACACAACACATATACATACACAATGTACATCACAAGACATGCATCCAAACACAATGTGCGACACCACAAATTCATACACATACACCCAATATAAAACACAACTCATACATCTATACCTGATGTACAATGCCACACAATACATGTACCTATACTTGGCATACAAAACAACAAAATACATGTACTACATAGAGTACAACACAACGAGTGCACATGTCATGATACCACAACTACACAATACACATACATAGTACCACATGTACACAACACAACATGTACAACACACACACACAATACCACATGTGCAGTAGTACCATATATATACAACATATACGTCAAACCACCTGTACAATGTCTGAATAGCATCACATGTACACGACACCACTTGAACAATGTGTACACAATGTCATATGTACACTCCACCACCTGTACAATGTGTACACAATACCACATGCACATAGTACTAAATGCATGACATGTACATGGAACCACATGCACATAGTGCCACATGCATGACATGTACACAACACACCACTTGCACACAATGCCACTTACCACATGTACACGACACCACAAGCTCACATCACCACTTGTACAATTATGGACACAACACCATATGTACAACATGCACATAATGACATATGTACATAGCACTGCATATACTACATGTACATATCACCATATAGAGCACTGCATATCCAACATGTGCACAACACCATATTCACACAACACTACATATCCATTATGTACTTAGCACCATCTATACCCAACACTACATATGCAACATTCACACAACACCATCTGTACCACCCTGATACCACTTTGTAAATAACATTGCATAAACAACATGTACACACACTATATATACACAACACCGCATGCACACAACATCGCAAATGAAACATGTACAACATATACAACATATGCACATCAATAATACCACACATCCAAAATCAAACTGTCTCTACTAGGTAACCTTTATTCTAGTGTCTCTCTACCATCCATGCTTATCCTAGCATGCCACAGACCACACGACTTTCATTCTGATGATGCATCCCCTTGTATAACCTGTCCATAACATAGACATATTATAATCACATAATATCAACTCATAACCATATGACATTGACCTCATATATATGTCAGGCAACGCCTCCCAATTAATTCCTTGTAAGACCCGAAACCTCTTCACGTCATTCACCTACATAAGAAATCATTCCTCCACAGGAATGACTCCTAATGACCTTATCAAACAATGACATAGATATATATATACATGTATACACATATAAACATCAGCATAATCATGATCATAACATAATTACTAGATATCATAAGGTCAAGTTAAGAGAACTTCCTTTATTCATGCATAACATTGAGAACCATTGTTCCCAACTTAGCCAAGGAATCTAACACCTCAGATACATTTACTTTACCTTTTCTAGTTATCTTTCACATGTCTGTACTACCACCATCTATTTACTACTATGGACCGACTAGTCCAACCGACTTTTATAGTCCTACCTTTCATGATGCTTACTCATGAACAAAGCTTCATCGAAGTCTTACATTACATGTTGGGTACCACATCTCTCCCTAAGCTCCACTAACTTTTCTCCTTCCAAAACAATTCACAAGGCTCAAAACATAAAAGAAAATACCAAGAAACAACCAAGAAGAAAATCATGAAAAGCAATAACAACACGACACCACAATAAAGAGGCATAGCTATGCGCCAGACACATGTAAAATCGCAAATCAAACACAACAATCACAAAAGACCAAAATCAAAAGACTAATCATAGACACCATGACTCAATCCCCATGTTTCCCAAGGAAATATCAACTAGAGCCTTCTTCAATATTTCATGGAAATTTATTTGCAATGTAATTCCTTGCATCATATTGCCATTATGCATAACTTTCAGTGCATAAATAAACATAACAATACACCAGTTCCGTTATCTTGTTGTGTCAAGCAACTACCTTGTAACTAAACACATCCTGTCCATCTACTCAAGGGAATCCAATTCCTTTGGTAGATCTACTTGTAACTAGAGACTAGCTAATATACCTATAAAGTACATGTTCATGAATCTAGCACATATCCATATAATGTCAAACAAAATCAAGGTTAAGAAGACTCCCTACATTAAAAGCACTCATTCGTTTGGAATTAGGATTTTCCAAACATAGCCCAAGAAGCTCTTGTCCAATTCCTTTCTTTTTCCCTTTTTACCTTGTTGCAATTGAGGCTAACTATGTGCAGTCACATCACCCAACTATTAGTGATATAAGCATATCAACTATTACTTTGTTAGGCTAATACCAAAATGTTTCCTGCAACTTCTTACACATGTCAACCACATGTTCCAAATATCAAGACAATCATATATATCAATTTGAAATCAACATTTAGCAGGACTAACAGTCATGTCATAATCTATAGTCAACTCATAGTCATTAGACATAATGCTACAAATATCACCTACTTACACGAAAGTACATATCAATTGTATCAACACACATGTGTTAGTACAATCATCTTAAAATAAGATCATTGGAACACATACTCATATTATGCATGTCATCAAACATTCAATAAACTTGCAAGCATACAATGTTAAATAGATCAACTACAAAGCGTAATCAAACAATCAAGCACCAAATATATGACATGAGCAAACTCATACATTAATGTATCTCAGGGGAGGCAATCTTGTCTACACAATCAAGCTAGATTAACATGGTATAACTTCACAACATATCATCTCAAACACAAATAAGATCATGAATCTCATAATCAATTTGCATTCACACATATGTAAAGTCAATATGCATTAGTACAACACCATATCACAAATATGTTGGCTCATACTTGAATGTTGTAACCCTAGCCATGTGCATAGGCCAATCCAATTTAGCATGATACATATAAAATCAAGATATGAATGTTATAACCCTAATCGTCAAGTTAACTAAAATATAACAACAACAAGTTAGATATCATTCTCATAAACAACATATAACCTAATCATCAGGTTATCTAACATAAAACAACAATAGAAATGCATACAACTACATTTTACTATCATTCTTGATTATTTGACATGTGCATATAACTACACTGATCAATTATCAGCCATCGTGAATGTAACCATAACATCAAAAGACGTGTACATAAACCTAATCTATATCAAACTAATTCATATAAAAATCCTTAACTTACTTACCTGCATGCCCAACATGAAAACCTGTATGATGATCCTCTCTTATCCCAAATTCTAATTCTGCAGCCTCATTATGATGAAATGAATCTCCTACTCTATCTCATCCAACAAATTAGCATCATGATGACCTAAATTGCATACAATGAATTCACAAGGCATGTTTGACCTACTATTCATGCATAACTATAACCAAGACCATACATGCATGACAGCTGCATATATATGTATAACACATTAGTACAAAACCATATTCACATCATTCTAGTTGGAGTCCAGTCATCAATGCATGACCATATCAACTATACAAACCATGACCTCATGCTTGACAACAAAAACCACATTACGTGCATTTGATAACATGTGAACACTGATGTGCGTAACAAATGCATAATCAACCATGCACACATAAAGACATACTCCACACCAACATCTTCAATCTTCATATGGCGACATCACTACAACCATGATCAACACCATGCAAATGCAAGAAGCACATGGACTACATGCATAATCTACACATATGCAACCAACATGAATGCATGACCAACACACCACCCATCCTGTCTGAGGGGCGAACCATGCTCTGATACCACTTTGTAACACCCTCCTCCCACATCTACCCAAGAAATCTTCCAGTCAGGGTAAACATGTGATGAGAGGCCACTATGATATGATTCGACCTCCTAAGTCACATTAAGGAAGTGGAACCGATGGAAACACACCATACAAACATTCGACATTAGCTTCAGGACCCTCAGGAACCAATCCAACACTTCAAACAATTTTCCCTTGGGTCCCACTGAACTTTTGGACAACTTAAGCCTTAGTTGCTCTCATGCTCTAAGCATGACAGCATCCAGAAACATAAATTTTCTCTCATAGGCTTGCTTGCCAACATCTAGAGTCCTAATTTGCTTTGTTATGCCAACATCCCTAGGATTTGAGCCACTATTTTAGGTACAATGCCCAAGTCACTGCATAGAATTTCATGATACCTTCATAAGGGTAAAATAACATGGAAATGAAAGTACTAAAGTAAATACTTGTTTAAGACCTTGATTGGACCCCTACTAGCGATGACAGGCATTTCGTCAAACATATCATGAATATGTACATTACAAGTGTAAATAACATATCTGAGCATAAGGGTCTCATACTTATCTGAGATTCGTCATGAAGCATTAATGCCTCAACAAATTAACTACCATTCCATCCATTAGACTATAGATACATTGTTCATTCATAGACAAGTATAAACATAATGAGAGAAATACTTAGTTGTTGTCATAAAACAAATACATAACCAATATAATAGGGAAACAAATACCCATGAAATCACAAGCATATAAACCATATACAATCAAGTATAATACTCATAGAAATACAAGGAGAAGTAACCTCTTATTGATGATTCAAAATCCAACCCGAGATGGGACTTCCACGTTCTACCCAACTATAGAATGGTTGAGCCAAATCTCTCTTATTTCATTCACTTCGGTACCATATTATAATCATGAATGTGGGATCTCACAGAACACATCAATAAAAACTCATCTAGGGTTTCCAGAGGCCATCCACCTCAGCCCATCAAATAGTGATTCCACATAACGGTTAGACATCACAAAACCATCATCAGGTTGGTCTCTATCCCATCTGTCATGTGGAAAGAGTTATTTTTGCTGACAAAACTAACCTCCCTAGGAGCCTAAGACTCTCTTGTGACAAACAAGACAATTAAGAGCAATCCTTCTCTAAACATGTATTATCATATGAGAAACCAAGTGTTTTTCGATCCTACCTGAAATCCAACACTGTTGCAGTAGTCTAGCCTCGTCGATCTGGATGAGCTTCTCCTTCACTTTGAAACCTGCATACACTAACAATCAAACGATTACATAACACCTGAATATCTCATAAAACAAAACATATTCAACATATAGACCAAGGAGTATATGAAACAATTCATTAACAACAAATCATTGAGAAGAATGGACTTATTTGTACTAAGGAAACAAAAAAGAAACCATTACAACCTGAGCCTTGGTGTTGTGCAAGTTCCTCCCAGGGTCCAGCAAGAGTTTTCCTCTACTTTGACAAGCTCACCCACTTCCAAATGAAACAAGAAAGGATGGTAATCTCTCCTCACAAGCTTTTACAAGGAAGTCCTAATTCCAGCAGCATCTACCCTTTGGAATGTTCAGCTTTTAACCTCCCCTCCTCTAGCCCAATGCCTGTATTTATAGTGTTCTAGAGGAAGTTATTCAGGTCTAACATCAATGGGATACTCCCTCTTTTGGAT
>APFE031110325.1:46210-84465 GCA_000404065.3 Pinus taeda | reverse complement strand
AATACATCAGATTTATTTTGAATACAATAAATCTAGGTTTTTCTGGTTGCATCATCAATAAAAGTAACATAATAATGAGAGACACCAAGAGATGATACCTGGGTAGGTCCCCATACATCTATATGCACAAGCTTTAATTTTTTGCTCTTCTTTTCATTCCCAACTCTAAGGAATTTGACTCTCTTCTATTTTCCATAAACAGAATTCTCACAGAATTTTAAATCAACATGTTTCAAACCTGGAAACAAATTTCTTGAGTGAAGAATCTGCATCCCCTTCTCACTCATGTGCCTGAGCCTATGATGCCACAATGTTGTATCTTCTCCTGTATAGGTTAAAGCATTAACAGAATTAGAAATACCATTGCATAAGTACAATGTACCAACCTTTTCTCCTTTCGCTATTACTAGGGATCCTTTAGTGACCTTCTAGGTTTTATTTGTGAAAGTAGTTACGCAATCTTAACCTCCCAACTACCCTATTGAAATCAGATTTTTCTTTAGATATGGAACATGCCTTACCTCCTTCAATAGCCATTGATTTCCATTCCGTTGTTTTATGAAAATTGTACCCATTCAAATGATTTTATAGGGATTATCATCATCCAATCGAACCTGTCCAAAATCTCCTTGCACATAATCATGAAAATGTTTCCTATCAGGTGTGGCATGGAATGAGGCCCCTTAATCTACCACCCAGGCATCAATAATATTTTCTTATGAAAGAATCAAAGCATCTTGCAACACATCACCTGTTACATTCGCTTCGTGATTGTTTTCTTGCTCCATGTCTCCTTCTTTTCCCTTCCAAGACTTGTAGTCTTTCTTCAAGTGTCCTTTCTTCCCGCATTTCCAGCGCACTATCCTCGATCTAGACTGGGATCTACTTTTTCTTGACTTACTACGATATCCAGAGCTCTTTCCTCTTTCCATTTTTCTTCCCCTAGTCTCTGCAGTCAAAGCATTACCTGATGTCTCACCGGAGCTTTTCCATCGCATTTTCTCGCTAAGGATTGCACCAAAAACATCATCAAATTTTAAAGTACTAGCTCCAGAGACAGAGTTACTAATGGCCATAACTAAACTATTCCAACTTTCTGGCAATGAGCACAGAAATAATAGAGCCCTAACTTCATCATCAAAATTTACCCCTACATAACTTAACTAACTTGTAACTGTATTAAAATCATTTAAATGGTCTGCAACAGATCCAACTTATGACATCTTCATATTAAATAAATGCTTCATAAGAAATACCTTATTTGAGACTGAGGGTATTGCATATAGTTTGGCCAAAGCCAACATTAAACCCTCTGTTGTCGTTTCATTTGAAATATTAAATGCTACCAACACCACTAGGCACATCTGTATTGTTCCAAGTGCCTTTCTGTCAAGAATATCCCATTCTATGTCAGTCATACTCATCGGCTTCTTTGTCTTTCCACTCAATGGTAGGTACAAATCTCTCTGATACAGATAATCTTCCATCTGCATCTTCCACAACTGGTAGTTTTGGCCATTGAATTTTTCGAACCTAAACCTACTGTCTTCCACCATTGCTCCCACTCGAACTAGAAACCCTCTCTCCTGCGCGTTTATTAGCCAAATAGACCTTTAGCTCTGATACCAGTTGTTAGAAAATTATATATTACAGAGTAATGGAACACATAAAATATTGCAGAAATATAAACACAGAAAACACATAAAATGAGAGAGACACAGATATACATGGTTCACCTAGTTTGGGATACATCCAGAAAGAAACAGCCAATCCTTCTTTTATTCTATTATCCAACAAACTGAAGAGATACAACCTATAATACATATGATGTAACTCCCTCTTCGCTCTCAATCTCCTCTCTTTTCCTCACTCTGAATATAGATATACATAGACGCAATACAATTCCCTCATATATAGTGAGGGGCTTCCTTCTAGGGAAAAAACCCCTAAATTAAACATAACTTCTACTGTCAGATCATCTTCCTAATGAACAACCCAGATTGACTAGAAATTACTAGACTTTTACAAGGCAATTTTACATCTATTTTTTAGCTTCAGAGGCGCTGCCCCCAAACTCCCGTCGGGGGACCGTTGGTCACTGGACCCCCCAGCTGGGGGGGATCAGCCCCCCCAAACCCCCGCGAGGGGGACAAGTCCCCCACACACCTTGTTAGGCCCCTATACTACTAGTGTAACCCCTTATTATTATTAGTACAACCCCCTTATTATATTGATGTACCCATGTAGTGCCCTTATTGTTACTATTGTGCCCCATAGAAGGCCACTGTTGGTATTATTGTGCCTCTACATTATTATTGTTATGTCAGTGCTGATTATATTATGACCCCTTATACTCCTATATATAGAAAGGAGGTCTTTTCATTTGTATCATCCAAGAATTTTTCATTTATGTAATCTAAAGTAGGTTGCCCCCTCGAAGAGTCTGAATTCTAAGGCATTGATCTATATTTTCTATCTTTTCTTGAGCTGGTTTCATAACATTTGGTATCAAAGCTTTGGATTCTAGGGTTTCACTACTCCAAATAGGTCATCGTGACATGAGGAAGTTGGTCCTTTTGTAGACTCCTAATTACATTCCAACCAGGTGACCTCGGGAAAATCGTAATAACTTTCTCTATGAGCATCAGATTGAAATTTCATAAGAAGGTACAGAAAGAGGATAGATGTAGTTTCTTGTATATATTTTTTAGAGCCAAAGGTCAAAACAAGCACACACTGCATGTCGTACAAGTTCACTCCACTGAACTAGTCTATAATCAGATCACTGTGGGAGATTTTGTATAAATCTTTCTTGGAGAATCCAATTTGGATCAGACTTGTGGCATTGGAAAGAGGACATAGAGGGCTACTGCAAATCGAAATTTTAGAACTTAAAGATCTGAAAATACAGAGTTATAGTGGTTTCAATATCGAGATCCTAAATTCAAGAAAAGGCGATATGAGGAAGTTTGATGGCAAGGATTTGATAAATTGGATACTTTAGATGGAGCAATATTTTCATCTACAGGGTGTACCACTATTACAAAAAGTATGTATTGCATCTTCATATTTGGAACCAGATCAATTTTTATGGTATAAAAGGCTTTGTTCTCATAAAAAACTTGTTACGTGGTCAATTCTCACGAAGGAAATGATAGCACATTATGAGGATACAAAGAGAAACACCTTCTTTAGAGCAACACCACAACAATTGGAAAGAATAAAAGGGCTTTGTGACATAGTGGAAAGTAAAATTATTGCAACAAGGAAGTCTACCCCTCAACTATAAAGATGGAAGTGTTGTTTCTCCTAGCCTTCCACAACCTACAAGGGTTACACCACAACAATTGGAAGAAAAAAAGAGAAAAAGGGCTTTGTTACAATTGTGATAGCAAATGCACTAAAGGTCATAAGTGTGCTGAAAAGAAATTATTTTACATAGAGCATGAAGAGGGGGAGGAAAAGGATCAAGAATCATCAAAAGAAGAGGATATATGCCAGGACCTAACCCTAGAGAAAGAAGAAATGAATCATACCATATCTTTTAAAGCATTGGCAAGAATTACCACTCCTCAAACTCTCAAGATAGAAGGACATATCAAGAAGAAAAAGGTGTAAGAAGTGAAAGATCACATCGATAAAGAAGAAATGAATCCAACCATATCTTGTAATTCATTGGTCAGAATTACCACTCCTAAAACTATCAAGATAGAAGGACATATCAAGAAGAAAAATTTTCAAGAAGTGAAAGATCACATCGAGCATCAAGAAATGAATCCAACCATACCTTGTAAAGGATTGGAAGAAATTACCACTCCTCAAACTCTAAAGATAGAAGGACATATCAAGAAGAAAAAGGTTCAAGCAGTCAAAGATCACATCGAGCATCAACAACAAGTTCTCCAACTTTCAAAAGGATAACACCACTTTGGTGCAAAATTGAATGAAACAAAAGGTAGATCAACATCGTAGTGAAAAGTATTTTGATGTAGGTGATTGGGTATTTTTATTGCTACATCTCAAGCAAGCTATTTATGAGAAGGAAATTTTGGCAGTACTACTTGCACTTAAAAATGGCAACCTTACCAAATGGGAAGACATTTCAAGGGAAAAATGGATCATGATAGTATTAAATACTTTTTAGAACAATTATTATCTTTAGAAGAACATAAAAAATGTGTCACAAATATGTTGGGCTATGACTTTGACATCATCTATAGAAAATGGAAGCAAAATTTTGTTGCAGATGCACTCTCAAGAAAGGATGAGGTGGAAGCATTATTTTGTGCTATTTCTATTATCCAACCAGATTGGATAAACGAAGAAAGGGATGAATGGAAGAAGGACGAAGAAGTATGGCCACTTATTCAAAAGTTTCAAAATATCCCAATTCAAACAATATTGCCATAAATTGAAGAGGAAGGAAAAATCATATTGGAACCCAGAGAAATCATAGAAACAAGAACCCGACAGCTATGGAATTAATCAATTTTAGAGTATCTCATCAAGTGGAAGAACTTACCCGCTGAAGATTCCACATGGGAGGACAAGAATTTTATACAGAAGCATCAAGAACTACTCAGGCATTAAAGACAACACTTTTTAAAGGAGAGGGGCATGTTAGTCCCCTATACTACTACTGTAACCCCTTATTGTTATTAGTACAACCCCCTTATTATATTGATGTACCCATGTAGTGCCCATATTGTTACTATTGTGCCCCATAGAAGCCCATTGTTGTTATTATTGTGCCCTTACATTATTATTGTTATCTCGGCTCTGATTATATTATGACCCCTTAGACTCCTATATATAGAAAGGAGGTCTTTCCATTTGTATCATCCAAGAATTGTTCACTTATGTAATGTAAAGGAGGTTTCCCCCGCGAAGAGGCTGAATTCTAAGGCATTGATCTATGTTTTCTATGTTTTCTTGAGCTGGTTTCATAACACACCCCCCCGCATGGAGGGGTGTACAGTGTTCCTGGGGTATACATCCAGCTGAGACCTTTGAATACAGAAGATAATCAGGCTCCACACCCAACAAAGAATTCAAGTGATTTCACCTTCAGGGACTTCATTGATCAGTTTATCCATACAGTGGTGTGTCTTCTAAAAAATAATGTAGAACCTAGAATAAGTTATGATATTCAAAGAACCTTACACCGTAGGATCAAGCCAAAATAGGAGATTGGTACTTGTACCAAAACTACATAGAAATCAGAGTGTATGGTTGTGAGCTGCCACCACACAGATTGGCAAAATATGTTAATATGAGAATTTTCTCATTGGAATATATAAGGAAAATTATCAATATGGATGATTTTCATTATATCTCGGCCAAGAAGAAGGCCCACTTCAATATCAAAAAATAGGTGGGACCATTTGTATGCAACAACAAGGAAACATGCACTGAGGTAGATACACTTCTCAATCATATGAAATTTTAGTTAAGTTTTACTTGGTCCTATGACCCCTTTGACATAATTTCCAGTCTGAGAGTGTAGCAGAAGACAACTCCTTATTCTCATACTCCCAGGCCAGAGATTGAGAAGTTTATGAACACAGATCAATGGCAAGAGAATAACTTGTAGGATGCTCAGGAGAATATTTTATATACAACCACCTCATAGACACTAATCCCTCAGGAGAGGCGTGATAAAAGTGCTACATAAGAAGAGTCTTCTCCAGTGACAAAAATTGGAGCCAAGCAGTTCTTAATTTATACAAAGAAGTGTAAAACTAATCCAAAACTAGTTTTCTTGTAGGATGATGAAGGACATGCTACTATAGTCATGACATGTAAACATGTTTTAACAACACGAAAAGACATTTTTGCAGGTACATGACAAGAACACATTTTTGTAGGTTCTCCATCTTCCTCATCCTCACAATATCCTCTAGATGTAGCTCATACAACAGACTTGGCTCAAGGGCAAACAGAGCCAAATATTTTTGCTAAGTACAAACAAATAAAGCAAAAGAATGAGACACTAAAGGCTAGCACATATACTCAGTTCTGGAAACAAAAGTCTTCCTCCCAGCACAGGTTTTTGTCAGCCTTTGATACTGAACAAGGAAGAATGCAAATGGATTTTCTATAGGCACATGTTCCATTCCCAAAATCAGAAGCAGACTACATGAAGACAATCTTCTCCTTTTACATAAATCAAATCCATCTGATTGATCAGATGAATATGCATAAACAAACTAGGGATATGTTATACTCCACTCTGATTAATACTCCCATGACAACTTCAAAGTTGCAGGCTTCCATCAACAACATATAGTCACAATTGAAGCTCGATAAAATCTCATATTTGGCAAAATATACTAGAATTAAGTCATTAGAGGACTTAGTCATTAAGCTAGGTTATGACCCCAGTGATGTAAAGGGAGTAGAGGATATTGTAAGGAAAAATAATGCATATATAGCAACTCTGAGGAAGTAACTCAAGCTTCCATCTACATAGGATCCATAGACCAAGGAAATGGGAGAACTTGAAAAGAAAAAGGAAGAAATTTTCAAGATAATAATTGAACATAATTTCAGATAAGAGAAATGGAGGTGGAACTAGAAAATTTTCTCAAGGAAAAGGAGTAATCCTCACAACTAGTTATAGTTCCACTAACTTCAGTACCAATTTTAGTTGCTGGAGTAGCAAAGCCTTCAACAACAACAACAACACTGACGTTGACTACATATTCTACCACCAAATTGGTTAAAGCCATGCAAGAGATGTCCATTCAGGGAAAGGAGATTGAGAAGTTGTAAGAACAATTGAAGAATTTACAGGAACATAAGTTGAAGAATGTTAACTCCTATATAGTGGAATTACATAAATCTCATAGGCTTTCTTAAAGAATAGAGTTTTTAGAGAGTGAACTAGTAATGGATCAAACTCTAGCATAGGTTAAAGAAAACATATGGACAAACATCAATGAAGCTATAACTGAAATTTGGCCATTAATGAAAATCATTTTCGAGCAGGAAGAGTTGATACAGAGGTAAAAAAGAAATTGATAGAACAAGTGAGGGAAATATTGGGAGACAATCCAACTGAAGCAGTAGCATTGATCAAAATCTAAAATTCTAAGACCAGAGAAGAATTAGAGGAGCTACAAATTTAAGATAGGACTAAAACCATCTTATAAATCAAGAAGGTTTTGTAGAAGAGAAACTTGATGGTTTAATTAGAGAACAAATGCCAAACTCTAGAAACTGTTGTCTATAGATTTCATACTAGGTTTAATCTATTGAATCGGAGAGGTTTGCCAAGTTTAGTGGCTTTGAATGACATGTTAATTAGCTTAAGTGGCTATAGCGAAAAGATTTACATTATTTCCAAAGAGAAACCTAAGTTTGGAGTGGTAAAAGGAAGTATGACAGGGAAATATTTCTTAGGGGCTCTAGATTTTGATCTCATCATCAAACATGAGATTAAACATATTTTCATCAAGAAACCTGCCTTTTGAGAAATATACTGAAGTTGATGAAACATAAAGAAAGCTAATAAAACTTTCTATCCATAGTGAAGATCAATGGGATCACTTGTGTCAATTACTTGAGTGAAACATTTTTCATCTCAGACAGTAAGGCAACACCTTTTTGGGACTAATCATCAATAGTCATCCTCAACAATAGTGCTAGCAGCTTCAGCAGTTCAGAATTCCTAAATTTTTGTACTATTTAGGTAATCTATTTTAGATATTTTATGATTTTGTCTTGATCTTTTGACATCAATATAGTTTGTAAATTATTTTTCTTTAAGTACTTCAAAATTCATAATAGAGGTTTATGTTTATATAAAGCAAGGACCATTGATGTAAAGTTGTTCCACAGAGTTCCAGTAGACACATTTCAATAATACACGAGATGTTTCAGGATTCCTATGTCAGATTTTTTGGTGAAGTGTTATTCTCATTTGTTATTATGTTTTCTCTGTTTTACATATGTGTTTCTTTTCTTTATTAGTTTAAAAAAAATTAAGTTCAGGATTTGTTTTAATAGCACCCTATTCTGGCTTAAAACAATATCAATGTTTTCTATTGAAGTTAAGCAATAGAATTCTTAATTTCTCTCTGCTTAATGGACACGTAATCATTTCTTCTTTTTCCATCTCATCAAGCATATAATATCCAATAAACCTACCTACCTTGCCCTATTAGATATTCTTGTAAATGTTGAAATAAATCCATTCAAATAATATTGACTCCATTACCCAAATGGTGTACTGTTACATTATCAACCAAACAACCAAACCAAATCTAAACCAAACCATTGAAGTTTCATAACTAGCCTAATATCTCAATATAAACAAATCTAAATATAAAAGAGAGATCCCTCTTTGAAGCTGGTTGGGCTAGATCCCAACTTCAAAAGCGTTTTTGTGGTTAGCTTTGTATTTCTATCATAGTCTTAGGAAATACATAGTGATAACATATCCAACCAAGGCTACAGTACTGGTAACTCAACCCCAGTTGTTCCAGGCCTCAAGAGCATGTGTCCAACCAAGGCTACGGAACTAATAACTCAACCCAAGCTAAGGAAACAGGAGAAGCAACCAAAAACACAACATTAAAAATAAACCCACAATCACCATGGCTATCCAGGAAATGGAAAATCTAGGCAATCCACCGATGAAAAATCATAACCAACAAACCGCATTCATATGCCATGCATGCAAAAACTAGTGAAGGAAACATACATGCAACTTAGTACCTGCAAGAAAATATGATGTAGCTATTGATACCAATGCATTCTTGCGCTTTCATGCCCTTCCTTTTCCTTCTTGCTCCAAGAATCCAAGTATGCCACACCCACCAAGAGTTCCCCAAGAAAACTCTAAGTATCCAAGAGTATGAGAGAGAGAATAGAATAGAAGAGAGCTCCACCAAACTTGTCTTATGAACTAATCCTCAAAAGCCTTTTTATTAATGAGACTTCTATTTTCTTCATTTTCCTCCTCACATGCAACCTATGACTTTTCACATTCCTTTTCTTCTAAATTCCTTATTTTCTTTAATAAATGTGCCAAAAATGCCATTTTTCCTTTCCAAAGCCTTAGCCATTTCCTTTTCCAATTTCCTAAGCCATAATAAACCAAATCAACACCCACTAGGATGTTCCCCCAACCATTTATCTTGGAATCAATGTCCCATCATTTGTGGTGTTATATATTTTTACATGACTTTTTAACGAGGGCTGTTACAATTACAATGATGAATGAAAAATAAAATCAATATGTTTTTTATTATGGTTATGACTATATATCTCAAAAAGTGTCTCACTTCCAACATGTCAAGAAAAGTAATATCTTTCTTACATTTTTTCAACATATTTTTAAATATCTTGATAAATTGCACAAACATCGTCATTGATTTGTTGTCTTTGTTTCTTGGTCTCACCTAAGTTGTCTTTCTCTTTGTATTTGTTGTCTTTTCTTTCCTTCTACATTATATTTGTAAACTGTTGTTATATAGACATTTCAATATATTATATATATACTAATACTACTTTATTGATTGTAATTATATAGTATTGGCCCCCTAGGGAATTGATTGACAAGGAAGAGGTGGTTGTAGTAGAAGCACCTATTTAAGAACATGGAGTGATTAATATTTATGATCAATCTAATGATCATGTGGAAGAATACAATGATTTTGATAACATTTTTGTATAAGATGGGTCAAATAGATTGATACAGGAGAGATTTAATAATGTTGGAATGGATGACGATGACAACCAATATGATGACTATGATTTTGATTTACTTGTACTTGAGATGGTAGCTAAAGCTATTTTGAAGGCTCAAAAACATCTCTTCTCTCTTCTCTATTGTGTTATTCAACTTAAAGGTGGTGAATGTTTTGTCAAACATGTGTGACACGACTCCTAAGGTATCTAATATATTTTGTGACATTTAGTACTGTATACATCATAAAGAAAATTTATTTTATGTTGTTTTTAATGTTAGTACATTGATCTGCATCATTTCATAAATTTGCAACATATGGATCCAATATGTACAATTATTATTGTTTAGTACATTAACCAATATTGTTTTTTTAATGTTGTAGATTATTAGGTGAATTTATGTTACCACTGTCTAATGTTTTACCTCGTATGTACCGATATTTACATGTCATTATGAAAGGTATTGGAATAGAGTACCAAGCTATTCATGCATGCCATAATGATGATATTCTCTATTACAAAGAACATGAGTTGAAAGAAAAATTCCCAAAAATGTGATGAGAGTAGATATCAATCCAGTAAAGTGACGAAAAAGGTGCCTCACATGGTTCTTCGTTATATTCCCATAATTCCACATCTATGAAAATTGTTCAGGTAAAAAAGAATAGAAAAGATTATGGATTAACATGCAAGGAATATAAGTAAATATGGTGTTATATAAATTCCCGCAGATGAATCCACATTTAGGAATATAGAGGAAAAGGTGGCTAGATTCAAAAAGAGAACCTTGTAATATTAGGCTTTCATTAGTAGCTGACGGTGTCAATCCATTTGGAGAGGCCAGATCTACTTACTCGTTCTAGCCCATTTTTTTATCAACAATAACATTCCTTCATGGGAGTCAATAAAGAGGGAGCACATAATGTTGACAATGATTGATCTAGGTATTAATTTGTTTAGAAATTTTTTTTTTTATAACAATAACATCTCATTTGTCTAGTTTGTTTCATAATTATGTCCTATGTTTTTTATTAATTTACTTATATATGTTTAATTATGCCTTATAATGATGTCTTATAAAAAATTTGGTTTACTCATATATGTAGTAACTATGTATTATATGTTCGATCAATTAGGTAAGTACTAGGTCAAAGATATGGATGTATATATCGAGCCTCTTATCGATGTGTTAGTAGAGTTATGGAACAATGTCACTATGTATGATATCTCTAGACCAATAGTTGCACAAAGCGAATTTGAATTCCATCCAATGCTTGTATGGACAATTCATGATTCCCCACGGCTAACACAATTTTGTGGTATGTTATAATGTTACCTTGCACTTCAATAGTGTTTACTTTTATGAAGTTCATCTCGAGTATGTTTTTTAAATAGTTCTACCTTCATTGTACATAAAATAATTGATATAAAAATTATTCCATCTCTTGCAAGTCTTCAAACAAAGGCTAAATTTACTTGTCCAGTTTATAAGATTAAATATCGTCATTTAAGAAGCTTAGGAAAGGAGGTGTTTGATGAGTATAGGCACTTACTTTCTAAGAACCATAGGTACCGAATTACTGAATATATATATATATATATATTATATATATATATATATTATTATATATATTCGATGGGAAAGAAGATAATGGAGTAAGTCCACGAAGAATGATACCTCATGCATGGAAGCTACAATATAAAAGAGTCTCTCAAGATATGGATCGAATTTTTTATGTATCAATATACATTATATATTTGGATTATTTTATCTTTTAATGGAATTCTCTCCATTGTAATAATTGGCATGTTATGTTGTTGTTATAATATCTTTATCTATGGTCCATGTTATAGGTTGCGAAGGAATTAAATAACAGGGCACTTTCACGAGGAATGAAAAGTTATCCTGAGCAATTCAATAGACTCCCCTACTATGATCACCTAGAAATTTTTCATTTGTTTGATACAATTCACATCGTGAAGAATGTAACAAAGACCTTATGCTGAATCTTATATGGAAGTCGAGTTAAAGAAAAAATTGTCAAGATGACATTAAGGAGGTTGACCATGCATTCTAAAGTGTAACTCATTCAAATAACAATGGAGATGGCCAAAATATAAGCACCCTTCCATGGTTATTAATAGAGAAACAAAGAAAGCATGTGAAATAGGTTATTGAAAAAATTAAATTTCTAGCTGGATTTTATTTAAACATAAAGAATATCATAACAAAGAAAGGTAAATTAGGTGGGGTAAAAACTCATGATTGGCATACATTCATTAAGGTAATTATTTTAGTGTGTATGTATTGTATACATTGGTGAAACATCTTGTTGATTAGTTTTTTTTCTACTAATTTGGGAAAAAATAATGATCTGTAATTATTTTTGTTACAGTATGTTCTACCTTTATCTCTCCCAAAAGACTTTGACAACAATGTCAAGCAAGTTATATATGGTCTTGGAAATACATGAGGTAAGTGAATATTTATGTGCAAAGTGTAATTTTGTTCAATAAGGTATTGTGTTGCATATTTTTCACTACATGTGTTTTTCTTGTCATAATGTACTACATTATTCTTTTTTCATTGAAACCTATGGTTTGTTTGCTTCATTTGTAGATGGTTTTCATCTAAACAAACTGATAAAGAAAATATTAAGTATTGGAGAAAACAATTCATTTTCTAATGTATGAAATGCAAAATTATCTACCTCTGGAATTTTTCAATGCATAAGAACACTACCTCATACACGAAGTTGGGGAGATTGAAAAGTGTGGACATCTACACACAAGATCTTTGTGGACGGTTGAGAGGAACTTGAAATCACTGAGGGCTTTGGTCAGATAAAGAGCACATCATGAGGGTTCTATGGTATATCAAACCATGGCTTATATTCATCAATATAGTGATGAAATACGAAACATTATTAATGTATTGAATCAAATTTGGGATGTCAACTTCGTGGATGATTTTGAAGGGGATCACCTATTGAGGAAAGGTAGAATGAGAAAAAGTGAGATGTGAGTAGATAGTGGAGATTTATAGCACCTTTGACTTATTTGTTTTTTTGTATATCATACTTATTTAAATTTTAGTCTTCATGCATAATCTATTATTATGAAGGTATAATATGGTAATTAGATATATGTGAATTATTTTATTTTAATATAGTCAGTTAAGAGTGGGATGCAATACATTTATACATTGCGAGTAATAAAGATCTGATGAAGGTATGGATTGAAAGATCAAAACAAGCTAATAATGGTAGGTTATCATGGTATGGTGTTTCTTCATTGGTCAAATAAGATCAATGTCGTGGAGATACCAATCTTACACATAGGGAAATTGGTTTAGCATATGGTTTAAAAGAATATCAGGCAAGCATATTCACCCATACTAAGTCTTTTTACAATTATATTGATACATATGGCATGTTTTTTTCTAAAGTTTCTAAATTTTCAAGTATAAATATGCATGTTTATCAATTGGAAATGCATTTTTATGTGTTTTATGTATTGTAGTTGAAACACCACAAAATAATGTGGTGCAGTGGCTACAAATTTAGCATCAAAAGTTTGGATGAAAAGATGAAAACTTATAATAGTGGGATAACCATAGTATTTGAAGATATCAATGTTTCCTCTAGAGGTGACTAACATCTATAACTCTCTAAGTATCAATACTATGGTTATCTGCATGATATACTTGAGTGTGACTTTATATCCTTCAAAACAAGTTTGTTTGATGTCAAATGGTTTAAGCTACAAATCCATGAATGTGACCCTAATAGAACTGTTATTGAGCATGCTAATGGATTTACCATGATTGATACGAGGAATCTTGAACCAAGATCAGAATAATATGTTCTTCTAAGCCAATGTGAATAGGTATTTTATGTAGACGTCCCGGGTAAAGTAGGTTGGTCATATGTTGTTAGGTATGATCCCAGAGGAAGGATCATAAAGTATAATGTAGTGGAAGAAGATGATATAGACGATCAGGGGGTTCATGTAGTGTCAAATGAAGATGTGAAATAAGTTAAAGTAATATATTTTAATCGAGACAATGTTAATTTGGATGAGCTATATGATATCGACATTGTGTCGGGTGAATAAATTGAAGAAGTTGAACCAAATATAGAAACGCATGTTCCAGATGATGATATAGACAAGGGCGATGATGATTATGTTGATGTTGATATGGCGAATCCTTTGTATATGAATTATGAACTAGATGATATAAGTGATGAGATGGATGAGGAAGAATATTAATGATATCAAAATTTTGAAAAGTATGAGGTATGTGTTTCTATGTTTTCAGTTCGTTTGTTCTCTTTCATTCACCATAAATTTTTATTTTCCTAGCTTTCATGTTTTCATGGTACTATGTTTCTTTCAAATATATTATAGTAGATAGATTGGGTATTTGGAATTGAGAGTGATGTGGGGTGAGGATGGGGCCATATGAGCTTCCACCTTCACATGGTTGGCCTTGTTAAGTAGAGAATATATTATTCTTGAAACAAAAAGAAGCTCATTTATGTTTATACCATAATTTCCAATTTCCAATTTGATGGTTCATTAAGCAAACGTATCAGACAAGTTGAGCGATAGGTGAACCAGGAGACACGACGGCTAGGAAGACATGTGAAGTATTTTTAACCCATGACTTCCCATTAATTGAGTTCCCACAATGGTGTCTCATAATGATTTTTAGAAAGACGACTAAATTAAAATTTAGGTGTAAAAGTCAGTTTATAATTCATTGATTATGTAGCATGAATGTACTAACAAATGATCATATTTTATTTTCATTGATGATCTAATGATTTTTTTAACTAATTTGCATAGCAAGGTGAATGACCATTCCCTAGACATACCCGCATGAAGGTGGAGTGCCCGAGCACCCCTAAGGGCATCGCAATATGGGCACGCCAGGACATCTCCCTGGTAGGGGTGACCATGCGATGATTGGTTGGTCGACCCTACTTGGAAAGGGGTAACTTCTTAAAATAAGTAATTTTAGCCCATGACTTCCCATGAATAGAGTTCCCATCAAGGGGTATCATAATGATTTTTAGAAAATTCACTAAAGCAATGTTTGGGTGTTAAATTTTTGCTTATAATTGATTGATTATGCAATATGGTACTAATAAATTATAATATTGTATTGTCATTGATGAGCAAATAAAGGTGGGGCACCCCAATGCCCATGGGGGCATCACTTGTTAGGCACCCAACACCCATGGGGGCATCGCATGATGACACTAGGGTACTCGATGCCAATGGGGGCATCGCATGATGACACTAGGGTACTCGATGCCAATGGGGGCATCTAATTCTAGGCACGCCAGGGTGCCCGTGTGATGAGTTAGTGGATGGGTTAAAATTGGAAAGGGGCACTCGGATAAAAGAAGTAATGTTGGACCATGCCTACCCATGAATAGAGTTCCATCAAGGGGCCCCTAATGATTTTTATAAAATTAATTAAGTTAACGTTTAGGTGTTAAAAGTTGGTTTATAATTGAATATTGATCATGCAACATGGAAATAACAAATGGTAGTATTTTGTTTCCATTAATGAGATAATGATTTGTGTTCATATATTTTCACAATAGGGTGAATGCTCACACTCACACGAAGGTGGGCCACCCAAGTTCCCATGTGGGCGTCACATGTTAAGCATGCTCGAGCACCCAACGCCCATAGGGGCATCGCATGCTGCACATGCTAGGGAAGGCACCTAGCAAGGGCGCCTGTGCAACGATTTTGTGGGTTGACTGCCTTCATAAGGGGCTCCCACATAAAAGAAGTAAGGTTGGCCCATGACTGCCCATGAGAAAAGTTCCCACCAAGGGGCCTTGTAATGATTTTTAATAAATTCACTAAAGTAATGTTTGGGTGTGAAAATTTGGTTTATAATTGATTGTTTATGAAACATGGTACTGAAAAATTATATTATTTTGTTGTCATTGATGAGTGAATGAAGGTGAGGCACCTAGGCACCCATTCGAGCATCGTGTGTTGGACACACCAGGGTGCCCAATGCCCATGGGGGAATTGCATGTTGGGCACATTAGTGTGCTCGATGCCCATGGGGAGTCACGTGTTGAGCATGCTAGGGCACCCATGCTAAAATTTAGTGGGTCAGTCGAACTTGGCAAGGTGAACCCACAAAAAACAAGTAATTTTGGCCTAGGACTACCCATGAACAAAATTCTCACAAGGGGATCTCATAATGGTTTTTAGAAAATTAATGTTTAGGTGTTAAAAGTTGGTTTATAATTGAACATTTATCATGCAGCATGGAAATAAAAAATGACAATATTTTGTTTCCACAACAAGGTGAATGCCCATGCCTTGGGTGCACCCGCACAAAGGTAGGGCACCCATGGGGCCATCAAGTGTTGGGCATGCTACGGTTCCCACTCAATAGGGGCGCCCGTGTGACGAGATGGTGGGTCGACCCAAATTGGAAAGGGGTACCACATAAAAGGAGTAAGGTTAGCCCATGAATTCACATGAACATAGTTCCCACCAAGGGGTCTCATAATGATTTTAAGAAAATTCACTAAAGTAACGTTTGGGAGTTAAAGGTCAATTTATAATTGATTGATTATGTAACATGGTACTAAAAATTATAATATTTTGTTGTCATTGATGAGCAAATGAAGGAAGGGAGCCTGGGCGCCCATGGGGGCATCACGTGCTCAGCACAACAAGTCACTCGATGTCCATAGGGGCATCATGTGTTGGGCATGAAAGCGTACCCAATGCCAATGGAGGCATCACATGATGGGCAAGCCAAGGCGTCAGCCCAATAAGGTTGCTCATGCATTGAGTTTGTGGGTCAGTTGAACTTGGAAATAGGTGCCCACAAAAAAGAAGTAATTTAAGGGCATGAATTCCCATGAACAGAGTTCCTACAAGGGGGTCTTGTAACAATTTTTAGAAAATTAAGTAAACTAATGTTTAGGTGTTAAAAGTGGGTATATAATTGAATATTGATCGTGCAACATAGAAATAAAAAATAATAATATGTTTACTTTCATTGATGAGATAATGATTTTTGTTGAGTGATTTTCACAGTAGGGTGAATTCCTATGCTATCGGCACATTTGCACGAAGGCAGGGTGACCGGGAACCCATGGGGGCATCGTCTGAAAATATAATTTTTTTTAAAGATAATTGTGGTCATTTAGGGTGACTGAGCTTTGGATCAGACCTTCCAAATGAGTCTACAATGCATTGATATAGTTTAGTCCTAGTCCTTTTTAAAAGTAGTTTCCTTACTTCCTATTAGGACTACCTCTAGTCCACAAAAGACGAGTTCAACTATTAACATGATCACCTTTGCAAAATTTCATAGAACCTTATGATTTTCAAGTCTTTGAAATGTGTTACAATACCTTTGAACTTAAGCATAGGTCATTGATCTTTCTCTTAGTATTATTAGCCTCGCAATGATTCAAACTCTCCATATTTGTATTCTTATAAGTTGTATTGAGCTCCTCACTGAATTTGAAGATGAAAGATATTTGTGTATCTATTGTAGTGATCAGTCCATCTATTCTACTCAATGACATGTCTATGTCTCACTAGTTCAACTTTGTTTATGATTTGAGTAGCCTGTAATTGCAGCTCTATGATCTTGGTCTTAGATAAGCATGCCTCTCTTCTCCAATCTTGCATATTTTTTGCAAGAGACAATAATAACCAAAGGTCATTATTGTGAAATTATTGTTGGTATTGTATCCTATAACTCAGTTCCTTTGACATCCTTTTGTATCCTCTGCTTTGGAATCTTCCAATTCCTCGCAAATATGACACTATAATGCATTTCACATGTAAAAGGTTTGGAATTGTAGCTTCTTTGGAATATAAAAGGCCTAGCATATAGAATTACTCTAGCTTAAGTCTGGCTTCCATGCACAATAGACACTAGATACACAACTTTGGAATCCTATGAATTGGCAAGGGATCAGAGTTGTAGCTACTTTGAATTACGTAATTCTAGCTATGTAACATGTCGGTATCATAACACTACTACTACCATTACCATAACTCTAATGCTCTGTTCCACTGTAATGCTACCACTATCATAATGTTATCACTCAGGTCCCCCTTGTTTCTAGGAAAAGTAGTGTCTTTTCAATCTGCTAGTCCCACTAAGATGGGTAGCTATCTTAGAAACAAACAATCAAAGTAACTTGTGATTCCTTTATGTATGATAGATAAGAGAGAAGCAAAGAGTACCAACCTGATTCTTTTTCTTGGCTCCTTGCTCGTTTCCTCTCCCTTGATAGAGCTTTCCACTCCTCTCCTACTTGTCCTACTTTAGAGAATACCTGTAGAAGCAAAGCAAAAAAACACCATCAAAACATTGTGATCTATAATACCATAAACAATGTAGAATCAGAAATACATTGACCATACAATTGCATTCACAGATAGCAAGATTCACAAATACACGATTATATGGAAGAAAACTCAAATAACTTTATTAATAGTAGAAGAGAGGATTACAACCCAGATTTCTGATCCAGCATCATCCTCCCAGCATCAAAGCCCTCTTCACCTCATGAAAAGAAAGATCACCCAACAATATAATGTTCCTTCTCAAAGAGAAACCAACAACACTTCCTTACAAATTACAAAATTCCAGCCTCTAGATCTCTGAGATGAGGTATCCATATATAGGTGTCTTGCAAGGGGGTGAGTTAGCTCTAGGTCTTTGATTAGTGTCATTCCACTAATAGTTCTTAGTTCCACTTGGATATTTCTTTGATACCGTACTCATCCCTGGGAGAATTCAGAGAGGCAAGTGTCATAGGAGAAGTTTCTAGAAGATTCCATGAGAATCCACTTAGCAAACTATCTCTTCTATTTGTCTCTTCTCGCTCATTGCACCCCATAGAAGGCACTTTTAGTATGCATAACACCTAGCTAGTGTATTAGCCAGTATGCATCATACCTTGACCATGGAGCAGTTAGTATGGTCCAGTTTTGACCAATTCTGAGTAGTTTTTCAGGTGGAACTTCTGGGAAATGACGTAATCAGTTGACCATGATCCTTTAGGGTATGAAACAACACTTTTAGGGGTTAAAGAGACCTTGGTTTATAAACATATATGATTGGGGTTGCAGTGCCCAAATATGTCTATAACAGTTGCCCCCTAAAGCATGAGGTCGTAAATCTTCTGATGTCGGGTGAAATGATTTATCATGAGGATCTGAAGTATTCAAATTGGAAGGTGACCTGTAATAAGATACAATACAATACATCATCATCATATTATTTTCATGATCTAGTTGAGGCGGGCATTCCCATGCTCATATTTTATAAATCCATTTTCATGTACATGGAACAGATAACCATCTGCAGTCGCAGACTGGTGATTCTTTATATGTAGAGTCATCATCCCTTAGCTTGGATGATCATTTGTGCAGCCTCTATGTACATTTGATGTCTTTATTTTCCTGAATATATTGCAACCCAAATGGATGAAACTAGATCCGTGGTCTTCAAACTCGTTCAATCTTTGCCCAATGTATAAGTCGATCCATGCAAAAATATGTTCTAGAGTCGAACATGGAAATACATCGCCTGATTACCAGCCAATGATGTAAGCTATTAATAGGTGCGAGAGGAATCACTGATAATGATAATGACCCTCAAGGTACTACAGTACAATTCACGTGGTGTGAATATATGAGTTGTTATCGAACACCACGCAAAATCTTTCGGTCGAAGGCCATTGATGTAAACCTGTCGCCGGATGTGAGAAACTTGCCATTGAGGCATGCAAGCTTCGAAGTACTGAAAGGGTTGTTTCTAAGTCAACATCTTGGATAATGAGCTAGTGTTGATGAGAAGTGACTCGTCATAGGAGGGCCTTGATGTATCCCACATCTACGACATGAAACAAAGAAAATTATTTTGTGGAGGTGAAAACGATCTGATGATACAAGATTCAGGAATGGCGGTCATGAAAAATGGAGGGTGAAGGTATTGCAGTGGATGAGGCATTAGCTAGTTGGTGAATTCTCTGAATGACTTCTCTTGAACATGCCAGTGACACTGAAATGGATTGGTAGCATTAACACCAAAAAATGGATGGTACGAAGGACCAATGGTGATATGACTAGTGAACGGAATAACCCAACCCGACTCGATCATGGTGATGGAGTGAAAGTGTCTTGTTCAAGAGTGACCTGCTACCAATAAATTTCTTCTAGTTTTCTTCCCTTTTTTCCCCAGTCATTGCTGACCAGTACCTCTTTATTTTTGTCAAGCTTGAGGAGGATAACATATGCTTGTTCTATAATTTGTCCTTCGGGCAAACTTGTCGCTATGTTTTAGCAAGACTAGCGACAATGATACTCGTTCTTGTCTGGGTGGACAAGTTTGTCGCTATTGTTTTAACGAGTTTAATGACAAAGATAACTCATTCCTTTTCATGTTTAGAGAGTTTGAAAAGGGACGAAAAGGAAACTCCAGCAGTCCTTTTTCATAGCATAATCCCTTAAGTCCGAAAAAGTATAAAATAATACGAAAGGGATGACTTTTCGATCGCTTTAATGAGCCGAAAAAGACAAGTGCGCGATCTTTTTGTTTGATAATCCCTCAGGTTGTAAAAGATTAAAATCTACAGGAGGGATGGTGCTTCTCTTTACTTTAACGAGCTAGAAAGGCCAATAGCTCGGCAATCTTTTCATACTTAATGAGTCTAAAAAGAGCTTAAAAGAAACTCGTTTTTTAGGAACAAGTGATCTTTTCAAGTAGCAGCTGGTTCTAGGTAAGTTTGGAACTTCTCAAAACATGGTAGTGAAGAGGGTGGCTAATAGAATCACTTGTCACAACTGTTCCTCAAAAGGGTAAACAATCAAGTGGAAGCATATGATCGATCAGAAGAATGGAGGTGATGGAATAACACAACAAAGGTTCAAAAGGCTGATAGCATGGAAATCAGAGAGGTCACTTACTAAAGGCGGGTTTATTTTTTAATGAGCTTGAACCTTGTGCCAACATGTGCTTAGTCGCGGGTTTATTTTTTAATGAGCTTGAACCTTGTGAAAACATTGCTCGTTGCAGGTTTATTTTTTAACGAGTTTGAACTTTGCGAAAACATTGCTCATTCTAGTTGTTTAAAGATGTCTCTTGTTAGTAGATTCATTTTTTAATGAGCTTGCACCATGCAAAACTTTGCTCACTTTCCTTTTTATGTAAGCTAGAAATGACCAAACTACAGAGCTAACTATACTAAAATATAAGGAACTACTGAGGTTAGGTAGGATATTTTTGTCTTTCACCTAGATAAAACATCTTCTTTTCTTTGTCTGCGACACTGACAAAGGCGAGTGGTGGATTAGACCATTCACCTAACTTAAGAAGATGAACTAAAAAACTTAAGTTAAAATGCTACAAAGCTAACTAATTGGTCATCTTTTGCTTGCATAAAAAGGGTTGCATGCCCCCAGGTATAAAGAAAAGTAGAGTTTCCAGGTTACCATATGGAAGTCCTTGCGGTAAGGCAAGATCGTTTCTATCTATGGCTAGACAAAAAACACTTCCTTGGCTCTACCCATAGACAAAGGTGAATGGTGTGAACTTCCAATCACATAACCTTCGAGTTTCAGATTGATACTCAAATCCTACAAGGAAATGGTGTTTCAGATCAATCATATAACCTATGAGGAAATCTATCTTTTCAACTGGGTTCACCTACTGAAGCAGACCAGGGTGCATCCCCCCTAAACTTCATTACATTCACTGAACTACTTGTGGTAATTAGGTGGATGAAATGAAGGTTGAAGAAACATTCTAGACATGAAGAGACCATTTAGGGACGATGTTTGACTTGTATTTGTGTTTGAACCAGGAAATGAAAACTGGTCGATAAGTTGTACCATTCTGCCTTCATGCAGGAAACACATTACTCAAAATAGTGTGGAAATGATAGCTTCCATGCTATAAACATAGTCGCGCTCAAGGAGTAGATAGTAATCTAGTGGCCCTTGGACTACCATCACATTCAAGCGAACGGATTTCCTTTTCAAAGTTATAGGCAACTTCAAAAGGATCCCTAACAGTCGACTAGTTCCTTTGTTAAAGCTTGACAAATTTTGGTTCTCAGGCAGAAGTGATGGTGAACCAAGCACTTTCCAAGCAGTTGAGGAAATGATACTCACTAAATCCCCTTCATCTATGATGGTGCCAGACATGATCATTTTGTACACTTGTACTATGATCTGGAATGGTACACTAGATGGAAGGCGGGGTCTTGCTAGTTGATTCCAATCCAAGGAAATGACTAGGCTGCTTAGAGGAGGTACCGAATAAACGGTTGGATGAACCTCCTGAACTAGGGAAATTTCCTCCTGTTGTAAAGGAATGGGTGGATTTCCCCCATTTTCATTAGACCTTGTATTAACAAAAAGAATTTGAATGGTGTCATTCTCATTCTCCTTGGAAGTTGTATCATTTGAAGGTAGACCTTCTGAAGGCAATACTAGGTCGACTACCATCTCGACCTGTTGACTTTGGTCTGGTATGGACTCATAAGTTTTAGTTTCAATGATAGGCATTTCGACCAACAATTAAATTATGTCAGTCAGATTTTCAACTAGTGATGGACTTGGAAAGAGTTTCTTGTATCCAGGCGAAAGTCACTGCGATGAAGCAGGACGGTTATCCAAGACACTTTTGGCTTCATCCAGAGAAGGACAATGATGAAGGGCATGATCGCCTTCACACAACCTACATGGAAATCCGAACTTTCCTTTTTGTCCATTGACTTCATTTTCACTAGTTGACGGTGTGTTGTCAACATGATCGACAGAGGTTGATGACACCTAATGGTGCAAACGGGGAGACCATTCTCTCAAGATCCGTCGAATGCAACGACAATCTCAATGAAAGTGGTTTCCTTTGCAAATTATGCATGGAGATTTGGATTTGGAAGGTTTGGTGTGTGGGTTTTTGCCGGATGATGCATGCCTGCCCCCTTGCTTGATTGAATTCTTATTCTTATTCTCCTTCCCTTTCTTCTTCTTTTCAGTTACTTGGTTTTTAGTATCACTAGTTTCACCAAGCGAAGAGGAAGAATGAGAGGGAGAAACAAACGAAGTAGAAGGTGAAGGGACAACTTCAGTATCATCTATTTGTTGATTCAATTGATGAGGAATTATGATGTTTTGAATGACAGAGGTTGAGAATAGCCATACTGGCAGGAAATTTTGATTTCTAGAAGGGACAATGTGGCCATATATGGAGCACCAATATCTTCCCAAGAAGAGAAAGGACTAGGAATTAAGGAATTTTGATTCCTTAATTGGTGGACTCCATTACCTCAACCTAAGATCAATGAATGAATAGGGATGTTATTCCAAATTAAATAAATTTTATGACGCTTTGACACAACTTTCCTTTTTCAATTTTTAAGAGTTGAGAAAAAGTTAAAGGTGACTCTATTCTCCTTTGATTTTTAATGATCCTGAAGTGAAAAGTGCTCAGATGGACCTTTTCTTTTAAGGAGTCAAAACGGAATGAAAGTGACTACTTTGTAGATCTAGATAGATGGATTTCCAAACCAATCACAAAACTGCATTATACACGTTGGTGGTAAATTAAAGAGAAATTACCAAGGACTTTACGTACAACAGTCATTCTTCTCGAATGTTGTGTTCAGTGCATTGCGATCGATAGGGCGGCAGACATGGCTTCCTAAGGATAAGGATATCAGCCTATTGCGGTCTCCCAATATATACTCGATGGTATGGGGAGCACAAGTCCATATTGCCACTTGTCGTATCAAAGAGGAGGAATCACCCAACCTTCAATGAAAACGATAGTTACCAGGTTTTACGACACTGGAACATGTCTCTAGCCTAGACTTCTAGATGTGTTGCGTTACGTTCCAAAGCATTTTTATGTTCATTAAGGTTTATTTTAGAGTTGATCTTCTTTATAATTTTGTATTTCAAGGTTCACCGTGTGATGTAGATGTAAAATTCCTAAATATTAAATCTAAAATGATAAATAGTCATTTGTTTTCTTTTAGCAATGAAAATCCTAGCTACTAAGGAAAGAAGAGTACGACCCTTTCAGCAGAGAGCAAGGAACACACACTAAATGCACTTTTCCTAAATCATTTTTTGCTTGCAGTCTAAATGCAAATGCACATGCATGTATTTCTTTTTTCGTTTCCTTAATGTGAGAAAGCAAAAAAGGAAAACTAAGTACAAATCTGAACTATTTTCTTCGACACTTCAACAATTTCTTTTCAAATTGAAAGGAAGACTAAAATGACACTTTTTATTTTGAATGGGAAATTTCTTTCGACACTTCAAATATTGACAATTCAAATCAAATACAATGACAAAAGTACAATCAACTATTTAAAAGAGGAAGACTTTATGACACTCATCTTATTGACTCAAAATGACAGTTACGACACTTTGAATCAAAAAACGACAATTCGATTAAGATACTCTTGACAAAGAAGGACTGTAAATGATGAAAAATACATTCAAAAAATTCAAAAATCCTAATCAATGGAGGCTGAATAATGTAAAGGAAGAAGGCTTCAGCAATGAGATACTGATCATAAGCAGCAAAACTACTGAATAGAGTTGAAAAAAAGGATAAAAAACCAAATTCCAAAGAGGAAAACAGTATCATTCAATCATCACACCTATCCTTAAGGGAAACAGGGATGCATCTCACCTATAACACATGGGAGGTGCAATGCATATAGGCTGCCAGTTACAGCAGTGCGATGGGCCAGGGAATGAAACTGAGTTTGGTTTTTTCTCAAAATTTGCAGCTAAGTTCAGTTATTTCAGCTAAGTTGTGATAGACAGTAAAAACAAAGTACAGGGGTATGATGTTAGGAGCTTATTGAGCTACCACTAGGGCACTTAGGATGTTTGCGAGTCAGATGTTCAGTTCATAAACTAACCTGGAGATTGACTAAAGCAGTGTTGATCTACTTTGCACTTGCATAGCAAGAGCAATTCGAAGGCTAGCTAGCTTAACTTCAGGCTCCGTCTGTAGTTTATAAAGCAAACAACAATAACAAACAAACTAACTAATTGCTCCCCAATGGAGTCACAATTTTGTTTCCAGGAAAACTAGTGTCTTTTCGATCTGCTAGTCCCACTAAGACAGGTAGTATCTTAGAAACAAACAATCAAAGTAACTTTTCATTTCCTTTATGTATGATAGATAAGAGAGAAGAAAAGAGTACCAACCTGAGTCTTTCACTTGGCTCCTTGCTCGTTTCCTCTCTCCCTTGATAGAGCTTGACACTCCTCTCCTACTTGTCCCACTTTAGAGAATACTTGTAGATTTAAAACAAAAAAACACCATCAAAGCATCCCGATCTATAATATCTTAAACAATTTAGAATCAGAAATACATTGACCATACAATTGCATTCACAAATAGCAAGATTCACAAATACACAATTATATGCAGGAAAACTCAAGTAACTTTATTAATAGTAGAAGAGAGGATTACAACCCAGTTGTCTAATCCAGCATCATCCTCCCAACGTCAAAGCCCTCTTCACCTCATGAAAAGCAAGATCACCCAACAATACAATGTTCCTTCTTAAAGAGAAACCAACAACACTTCCTTACAAATTACAAAATTCCAGCCTCTAGATCTCTGAGATAAGGGATCCATATATAGATGTCTTGCAAGGGGGTGAGTGAGATCTGGGTTTTTGATTAGTGTCATTCCACTGATAGTTCTTGGTTCCACTTGGATATTTCTTTGATCTCTTACTCTTCCCTGGGCGAATTTAGGGAGGCATGTGTCATAGGAGAAGTTTCTAGAAGATTCCATGAGCATCCACTTAGCAAGCTATCTCTTCCATTTGTGTCTTCTCACTCATCGTGCCCCACAGAAGGCTCTTTTAGTATGCATTGCACCTAGATAGTGTTGCAACTGGTATGCATTGCACCTTGACCATGGAGCAGTTAGTATGGTCTAGTTTTGGCCAGTTCTAAGTAGTTTTTCAGGTGGAACTTCTAGGAAATGATGTAATCAGTTGGCCATGATCCTTTAGGGTATGAAACAACAATTTTAGGGGTTAAAGATCCCTTGGTTTATCGACATATATGATTGGGGTTGCAGTGCCCAAATATGTCTATAACACCCCTATCATAACATTGTGATGGCTAGTGCCATGATGGGTGTCACACTATGTAATGGATCTTTCTAGGATGGCATATGATCAATCTCCCTTTAAATATCAATTGCTCATTTTCTTTTGCATCTTATCATTTCATGTGGAGGCAACATCTCTTCTTTGGTTTTTCTTCATGTGAATCCTCCTACTTGGATGCATCATGTTCATTACTCTGTATGTTTTTTTTTTTATTTTTTTTTATTAAAATTTCTCTTAGGTCTGAATTTTAACCTATTGTCAGGTCCAATTTACAATTTCTCTGGAGGCACCACGATCTCGCTCTCAATTTTTATCTTACTTGGCTTGCTGAGCATAACATGTTGTTGGTATTTAATGAATATTATTATTGCAAAATTGTAATATTTGTAAATTACAATGGATATTGCATATAATGCTTTCATATAGATCATATATATGGAATTCACAATCAACCAAAGGGAAATTTCATCTTCTCATTTCTTGTGGAGGAAACATCTCTTCTTTAGTTGTTATTCATGTAAATCCTCCTACTTGGAGGAACCATGTTCACTTATCTATATGATTTTTTAATGTTTTTTTTTTTTTTTTTTTTTTTTTTTTTTTAATCTAGATTTCTCTTAGGCTCGACTTGTAACTTATTCTTAGGTCCAATATACAACTTCTCTAGAGGTACCATGATCTGTCTCTCATTTTCTATCTTACTTGGATTGTTGGGCATAGCATGTTGTTGACATTTAATGAATATTATTATTGAGAAATTGTAATCTTTGTAAACTACAATGGATTTTTTGATAATTATTTCATATACATCATAGATAGTAGAGTTTATCTAATATGTTTATAGATAACCAAAGGGAAATTTCATAATTAAATGCTTGAAGCTTCATAGATTGTCCACTAACCAACCTTGTTTCTTTGTTTTGTTTGTCATGTGGTCTAATTTCTCCAGAGATTACATCAGGATTAACCTTTGGCTTGAGAAATTGCAACCCAGGGGCATATAATCCAACAAAATCACCTGAGGATCGCACCTGGCCTAGGCTACAACAACCCTTAACATTATTGCATTTTTTTCCACAGAGTTTTGAACCAGTGACCTTCACATCATGGAGTGACTTAATAGTACACCCCATCATCATCTATTATATGCCCCGTGGGATACCAACCTTGTGATTGAACGAGAAGTTCTCATCCAAGAGAATTTTAAGGGGTTTTAGGATGATTGGAAAATGCATTGTAGGGCCCAACTACAAGATATGTTTGAGGGATACTATGTTGATCTTTTCAAGCCAATGTAGATGTTGATATATCAAATCGTAAGACAATACATGAAGATTATCATATTGTGAGTCATAGATGCTTATGGTTAACCAACACCTTCTATTGAGTATTGAACGCCATGAATTGTTATTATTTGTTTCAATATTTTCTTCTACTCACCAAAAGATGGATTGGATGTGTATGAATGATAGTGATTTAAGACATCCTATAACAATTGATAAAATTATCAACTAAAGTCTACCTCTATTAATTCAAATTACATTATTTTATTTTAAATGTAACCATTAGTGTAAATTGATTATTAATTAATAAAATTAATCATTATTTTCTATCACATAGTTGTTGATTTTATTTTTTATTAATATTTCTTATTTTTGAAATTAAAATTATATTATTAAATCAAACAACTATATTATATAATTATTAAATTATTAGGTTATTATTATTAATTCCTAGCTTGTGCCAATATATGTTTTTGCATGTCATTGCATATGGTTTCCACACAGGCTCTAAGTTCCTACTTATACATTTTATATATTCTCAATGGCTCTTCTCTCGCTTATACATTTGAGACATTCTTGGTGGCTCCACTCCTGCTTATACATTCGATTCTTGTAGATTATAGGTTGTGAGTTTTCTCGATGGATTCGCTCCCTTATACATTCAATTCCTGCAACAAACTCGAGGTTTTCTTGATGGCTCTGCTCCCTACATTTGATTCTTGTAGAAAACCTACGGGTTTCTCAGTGGTTCCACTCTCTACATTTGATTCTTGCAGTAGATCTGAGGGTTTCTCGGTGGATCCTCTCCCTAAATTTGATTCAGTGTTCCCTTGAGGGTTTCTCAGTGGATCCTCCCTACATTCAATTCTTGCAAACCTGAGGTTTTCTCAATCACTCCTCCCTACATTCCATTTAGTGTTCACTTGAGAATTTCTTGGTAGCTCCTCCATACATTTGATTCTTGCAGACCAGCCTGAGCAATTCTCGGTGGCTCCTCCCTACATTTGATATGAAATTCCCTTCCTTGTGTGGATTCCTTCAAGAATCCATAGTAGCTAGTAGATTCAGGAATCATGTTTAAGAAATTGTAACTCCACATTCCTTCTTGAACACCTGCAATTCTAGGGTTTTCAAAACATTGTCACAATCCTATGGCTAGGGACAATTGAGACCATTTATGCCCTAAAACAAAAACTTATTTTCCCAATGTATGCGTTAATAAGAGAGCAGTAGCGTGGTTATCAATTCATTAATTTGTTCACTCCTTCTTAAGTAATTTCTTTAGTCACGGGATAGGGATTATTCATCCATCTGTGAGTATCTTATTTAGTCATGGGCATGGTAGAGGTGGTGAACTGAACAACCTGTCACTCGTAACATGAGACCAATAATTTTATACGTGGTAACCGAAATATGATATGTGGTATCCCCAAGAATTCATAAAGAAAGTAAGGGTAAAGAGTTAATATACTAGTGTCATATCCCAACCTCGGGCTATTTTGGATTGTAACTCAGAGTGGTTATGTTTATTTTCTTTGCTTTGTCACATCTTCACTGTTCAAGCTCAACCAACAACTTAGCTTTGTGAATATTGTGGAATGAACATACAAGTATTTGAAATGGAAAGTGGTCATGCTAAGTGCCCACCTAGCATGATTCTAGTGTACGATCGTGGATCTATCATGGCTCTACACTACCCTAGTTGTATTTCACTTCATATGGGATCCTTATATCACTTTTTATCCACATAAATTATTTGATTAGGTACAGTTTAGATCATTTATGCCTAAAACAAAAACACGCTTTCTGTGAAATTTATTTGTGGTTTGTTGGACTGATCTAGAATACATCTATGGAGGAATCAGATCTCTTGAAAATATATTGCATGGATATTTAGTCCTAAGAAAACCCTAGTGTTCATTGAGAGCTCCATTTCCCAACCAAGATCACCCTGTGATTTCATTTATATGATTTGTAAGCTAATTTATAAAGGAATTTTTTTCTTTGCTTTTAAATATTTGCATAGATTTGGTATTGATTTCATATTTTTTTATCTAATATAAAAGTATCTATTTGAATTAATCCTTCTCAAATTGTGTGACCTAAGGCATTGATCAAGTTTCTTATACCATGTTTGGGGTCTTAATTTAATCCATATAATGTTTTCACTAACTTGTAAAACTACACTTTTGACCTTTGGTAAAAAACACTATGGTTGATCCATATAATCTCTATCCATGTCTTCAAAAAAACATCCATTTAATGGACTTACCAGCTAATATTTTCTTTGAAAACTAAAATGACAATAAATTAAGTTTTAGATGTAAAAGTATCTTTATATTTTATACCTTATTATTTTTCCATATCCATGTTGTATCCCATTGTTAGAAATCAACATTTATTGGGAACGGGTTCCCCCAAGAGAAGTTTGGGGCTAAAAGCCCATGGTTTGGGATAATTTTGTAATAAAGTTGTAGAGTCTACACATTTTGTGGTCACGAAGCATGAAAGTGTCAAGATCCATAAAGTATTGTCTGTCCTTATATTGTAAAGTGTCAAGTCGGCTATAAAGATCCACCCATGGTTTGTAGACCATGGGATTGTATAAAAAGGTGTTAATTAAGTACGCTATAAGAAGAAAAAGAAAAAGGAAGAATGTGGAGAAGTCTAAGTGTTCTTGCATCTTAGCGTAGGTAGAGGCACTGCAGCTGAGTGCACAGAGGCCTAGGGTAGAAGTCCGCAGTTAAGTGCGTGGACCCTTGCAGCTGTGTGCGCAGGACAGATAGAGTCTGTATTAAACTGGAAGATATCAATAAAGAGAATTATTCTATAATTACTATGTATTTAGTTCTTGTTAATGCATATGATTATATTGTGTTTTAGGTTTAATTTACAATGTTTATTTGGTGCATGAATATATGTGATTGCATCGGTTAATTAACACAAGTAAGGATATTAGTTTACACGATGTTAACTGTGATTGATTAGTAAGATAATTAAAACACTTGAGATAACCTGGGAACATATACATTACAATTTCATAGCTACATGAATGTGCCTAGACCACAGGTTAGGGATGCACAAAGGTCAATCGTACACCTTCGCGGAGGTACTGGAGGATGGAATAAAGGGTAGACCGACAAAACCCTAAGGCTTAGTGACCTACATGAACGTAGGGGAAGAGGGTATAAACTGACATCACGACCATCTCAGGGTGTGGAAACTTGGTTCCATAATTGCCCCATACTGTTTTAGGTGAGACTACAGTTTGTGCTTTGCGGGTTGATGCTGAAAGGGCCAATAGTGTAGGGATTTGTTTGGATAACTAACGTTGAACCTGGGTCAGGGCCCATAAAGCCAACAAATGGTTCTGTTGCTAGGACTAGAATCTGCATGAGAGATGTGTGATGTTGTATCATTGGAATCCAACTAAGAAAGCGGTTGAATATTGGTTGGATAGGAAGATCCACGACTTCACGGTGTAGGAGAACAGAAACCCACGGCTAACAAAGGAATAGTGGCTAGACAGGTACCTGTATATAGAAATCCACCAGATATTTTTATGTTCCTTTCTAGTTGAGTTATACAAGTGGATCACGAAGCTAGTTAATAAGAAAGGAATGTGGAGGCTTCATGGTCATGTTTTCTAGACCACAGAGCTAGTATAGAAACTGGAAGCTTTTGAGGATAAGATCGCCCGCGTTGTTGATCATTGGTTCGATCATATCATAGGAGGATGTGTGATTGAATTCACGGTCAATACTTGAGTCAGTTACAGCAAGGTGGGGCGGTGTTTTTCAAAGGTTTGTGAGGTAAGTACTTGAAGTTTTTAAATACTTGGATTAAGATGTTATTGTGTGAAAAATGGGTTATACAGCTACCCTGATGTTCATAGTTATGCGAAGTGGAAATACGTACATGAATGAAGGAGGAAAGGGCCCTAAATATAGCCCACTGATTTCACCTCCTTTGAGTAATGAAGAGGGAGTAGCGCAGGCTTCTCCATGAAGTGCGGTTCAGTTGATAAAACAAGGATTCCCGTGACTGCCACCTCCACTTACACCACCTCCAACTTCACCACCATCACCTGCAACTTCACCCACACCACCACCTCCACCACAGTTCAACATGGAGAATTCAGTGAAGCTACCTTTGTTTAAAGGCTTAGGAAATGAGGACCCATACCAGTTTTGGTTCATTGTAAAAGTTGTATGGGAAGCTCAAGGAGTTACAGATGATCACATGAAGAAGGAAACATTGGTTATTGCTTTACAGGATCATGAGTAACTTGGTACATCAAGTACTCTAATGATAACCCAAACACTGGGTTGGAAGAGATCCACACCACACTGAATAAAGAGTTTAGTAGGCCTAAATCTGAGGCACAGTTGGTTGTGGGGTTCAAGGGAATCATGATGAAACTAGGTGAGATACCTTGGGAATTGGATCATAGATTGAAGTGTAAAATCTATGAATCTAGTATGAACTTAACATATGGGCAACACAGTGAATGGTTCGTGGCTTCGTTCTTGCCTCACCTAAGGGTTGCACTGTCACAATAGAAGATTATGAACCACACAGAGTCCTTGGAGATTGCAATAAGGCTGCATGAAACACCAATGCAAGATCTGAATTTGGGGGTTCAACAGATCCATGCGCAGTTGCAAAATCTTTGCCTCGAAATGAAAAACTTGAAGGAGGATAGAACAATTCAACACAAGGCACGCAAAGAGATATGGTTCCTAAAATGTAAGTGTCAGGGGCATGACAAAGATGACTGCCCAATCTTTGTGAACTATATTGGAAGAGGAGGATTGATGCCTTTGAGGCCAGAAGCCCAAGTAGGACCAAGCACGGGGCCTACGTTGCGTTGTGCTATATGTCAAGTAGCAGGGAAGCATATGATTGATAACTGTCATTTTCTACAGAAGTTTGTACAAACATCACAACAACTGTTCTGTAACTTCTGCAAGTCGGTAGGGCATGATGAGCACAACTGCTGAAGTTATGAATTGATAATGGATAGAAAACTTGCTTATAGAGTTTAGGCAGAAATGTGGCCTCTTTTCCAAAGTGCTAGGATGGCGTGAATAGGCTTTCAGGGGTGTGGACGAGATCGAGGTGGAGGATGACCTAGCAGAGGTCAAGGGCAGCTAATCTATTACAATTATGGAGGACCAGGACACTATGCCCATGAATGCACTAACACACATCTGTCGTGGAAATATTGTACTCATTTTGATCATGAGACAGAGGATTTTCCTACACTGATAGTGAGGATACATGAAAAAGGGGTGTTACCACTGCAGTTGACTCAAAACCTGCAGATGATGAGGGCTAAGCCTCATGAAGAGGATCCAAATGTGAATATCATGCTCTGAAGTGGAATTGTAATGGGTGAAAATAAGGGGAAACAACTCGAAGATAATGCATGGGTTTGCAAAGCTCTAGTGAAGGAGGCTGAATTTGATTTGGAGCGTGCATGAAAAATGTTCATGGAAGCAAAAAAGAACTTTGTTGAGGCTTCTATCTCAGGGAGTCAGGATAAGCCTGTTCAGGAAATGGACCCTTCTATGCTTACGACATTTTTAAAGACCTGCATGAAGCTATTGTGTGATAGAAAGGCTATGAAGGGGTTACAAGAACTTATAAATAGTTGTGTTGTAAACACTCTAGGTGAATTGCGCATGGTATGAAAGATTGGTAAGCATAAGGCAAGGACAAGGCATGAGATGAGACTCACTACGCAGATAGGAGAATATGAAATGGATTAGGTTATTCTGGATCTTGGGTCAGACGCAAATGTTTTACTGAAGTAGACTTGGGAACGAATGGGGAGACCCACACTGTAGTGGTCTCCGATTCAATTAAGAATGGAAAATCAGTAGAAGACCATCCCCATGGGACATTTGCAGGGAGTATATGTAGATATTGAGGGCGCAAGCGCATTGGCTGACTTTGAAGTGATAGAGATTATGGATGACAACAACCCCTACCCTGCACTCCTTGGCATTGATTGGGCTATTGACATGAACAAGGTAATCAACCTAAAGAAGCAAAAGATGATATTTGAAAAGAAATCGCTTCACATAATAGTGCCCCTAGATCCTGCTAAAGGATCACACTATACTAAACTTGTTTGCGGTTACAAGAGTGATGACGATTTGGACTACATATATAAAATAATAACGCGAGACCAATATTGGGTGAGTCCGAAAGTGGATGGCCAAATTACATGGGAGCGTGAGAGTTACTACATCTCAAACTCGGATGAAGAATTAGAGCGCTGGTAGAATCGGCTACATGAAATAATTACACTGAGCTATAACATGATGACCCAGTCGCTGCACTGTGTGTCATCAGAGGTATGAAAGCTGCCCACTTATGATGCCTTGAATGATGTGGATGTGTTTTTGGATGCATTTGGGGGGGAAGTACCAGAGAAGTAGTGCTTCCAGGTTTTGGACTAAGAACTGCACACTACACCCGCGAGATGGTGGGGTACGCACAATGGTAGTTTTGACGACTAGCGTGAGTGTAGGAGGATGATGAGAACATGCTTTGGGAAGCCAAAGGTGTGAGTAATGAACAAGTATGACTGGAAGGATGATCCGTGCGGACACTTGGCCAAATGGGCTAAGGCCTATGGAGCAAAGCCCCAACCTGAATGGGTGCACTTGTTTTGTCACACCTTGGATGTCATCTCGATGAATTGGTACTTGGAGACAGAGCTCCGTAATGGCACAGGAGAATGGGATATTTTGCACAAAGGGCTCATAATGACGTTCAATTTGGAAGATGAGTTTGACTGTATTGACATAGCACTACAAGAAGTTAAAGCAACAATCTTTAGGATACCACAAGATCCTTTGGATCTGATTTAACCCGATTGGACTACTCAGCTGAGCCACATGATGGAATTCTATAACTTGACTTCTGAAGAAGAAGATGAAGACCCATGAAAGATTAATATTCCTGAAACCGAGGGTCACTGCAAGGTCGAGGGATTTCATATAGAGAATCTTGATATAACCACGCCACTGAAAATGAAATATGTAAATATTGGTACGAAGGTAGAGCCCAAATTCACAAAGATTGGAAATTACTGGAATGACATGACAGTAGATAAGGTTGCCGAATTGCTCTGCAGTTACCAAGATTTGTTCCCTACCAATTTCACATAGTTAAAGGGAATAAAAGGAGACCTGGGCATTATGAAGATCATGTTAAAACCCGATGTGAAGCTGGTTAAGCAAAGACCTTACCATCTCAATCCAAAGTATAAGGAGAAGGTCCACCTAGAGTTAGATAAGATGCTCGTGGCAGGCATCATTGAGATTATAGAAGAATCTGATTGGGTGATCCCAATGGTGGTACAGGAAGAGAAGCAGAAGGATGAAATAAGGATATGCATAGATCTCAGGAAGTTGAATGACGCTTGCGTGCATGATCCTTTCCCAACCTCATTCACTGATGAGGTATTGGATAATATAGGTGGCCAGGAAGCGTACTCCTTCACTAATGGGTTTTCTGGGTACCATCAGATCAAAATCATGCCTAATGATAGAAGCAAGACGACCTTCGTGATGGAATGGGGATGTTTTTAGTACACTGTAATGCCTTTCAAATTAAAGAATTCGCCTATGATTTTTTTTGCGTGTAGTCATTGTTGCATTCAAAGACTTCATTCATAAGTTTCTAGAGGTGTACTTTAATGACTGGATTGTGTTTGGATTGGTAAAACGTCATGTATCTAGTTTGTGCATAATGCTAGATACTTGTTGAAGCTACCAGATTACACTCAATCTGAAGAAATGTTTGTTTTGTGTTCCTTTTGGGACTCTGCTGGGTCATGTGGTTTGTAGACAAGGACTGATGGTAGATCCCATGAAGATAATGGTGATACTTAACTCGGAGGCACCAAGGAGTGTGAAGTAGATGCGCGCAACCTTGGGACATATTGGTTAATATAGGAAGTTTATCAAGGGCTATGCTCAGATCACCACGCCTATGGAAAAGCTATTGAAAAAGGATGTCACATTCTGTTTGAAAGAGGATTGTCAGAAAAGATTAGATGTGCTGAAAGGAAAAATGGTCATCGTGTCAATTTTAGTCTTCCCGGATTGGAAGAAGGAGTTTCATGTACATGTAGATGTGTCATTTGTAGCACTAGGAGCAATAATGACACAGGTCAGCGGAGGAGAATTAGACCATCCTATAGTGTTTGTAAGTAGAAGGTTATCCAAGGCTGAGAAGAACTATTCCACCACCGAGAACGAAGGACTGGCCATGATATACATGCTCCCAAATTTTAGACACTACTTGCTGGGTGGACATTTTAAGATGTATACGGATATGATGGATCACGGAGGCCTGGAAGAGAGGCTCACGTAGCTTGCTGCACTTAAGGAAGAAAGACTTCTGGCTGGATTTCACCCACAAGTCGAAAAGCAGCGCAAAAAAGCATGGCATGATTAGCACATTTTATTGCACACTTTTAAGGTAAACGATCTATTTTTTTTATATGATAGAAAGTTTGATAAATTTCCAGGGAAATTCAAAATGCACTAGCTAGGGCCCTATTTCATTAAGGAGATTACCGACAGTGGAGCAGTTCAGTTGGTTAAATTGAATGAAGATTCCTTCCCAAGAAAGGTGAATGGCAGTCGATTGAAGCCATACACCGGTGATATGGCCAAACGACTATATAAAGGTAGCATAGTCTTAGTGCTCCAGGCAACTGAAAGGAGGTGCGAGACTATAAACTACATTGCTGGAGTTGGGGAACTACGCGTTTGGAGGATTGTGTGGAACGAGGCAATGTCACGGGGTTCGCAAAAACACGAAGAGAGCTACGCTACCCATGAAAAAAACATGTAGGTCAGTTGGAAACTGACCATTAAAGTCATTGTTCATGATCCGATGATGAGAATGTAGCCAAATGGAGTAGGCGGCCAACATTTAAGACAACATTTATGGGTAAGATCCTTGGAAATCTACTACGAATCCGGCATTAATGAACTGAATGTGGGGGGAACGGTCCAATTTGAATTCAAAATGGCCTATAAATTACAGGTGGAAGCCCAATGAAAAACACTTGGCATTTTGAACATTTAGTTGGTGAGCTCTCAAAAGTGCATGATCCACACATTCCTCAAATAATTTCTTGACTACTCAGTGTTCGATCGATTTCTAGAGTCCAATCACAATTTCATCCATGATTTTGTCCCAGGATCCGAAGTTATGGATGCCAAAGCAGTGACAGTCGAGGAGGATATGCTAAAGGTTGTTATGGATGTAGAAGGACCTACTCTAGAGGTTGCAAAGGTGCTATCTGAAGTCCCCAAGTCACCACAGTGTTGGCATTATGGTTCTGGTATGATTATATGTTTCAGATGTTGTACTTGATGGCAACACCCAAGGCATGGCTCTCATTTTGATGAAAATAAAGAAGTACGTAGGAGAACAGTTCAGGAGGAGCGTACCCGTAGGTATGCCGTGCAGGGACTGCGTCCAAATACGCGGGTCACCCATTCATGGGGTGCGTACCCCAGTGCACACATTCCAAGGCAGTTAAGCGCCCAAATGTGGGGTTTCTCATGGTATTCAGCCAACAGTATTGGGTTATCATGGTTTCGGCCCGTGGTATTGTTTATTTTATTATTATTATTGAGCCCCATGATCCTTGATTTGAGGAAGAACTTGCCTATATAAAGCAAAGGAGATCATTTGGCCTGAGCATCTTTTGAGTGATTGAATATCTTAAGATCTGATTTATTTGGGTTCCTGGTCTTAAAAGATTGATCTATAAAGGAGAAGTTAGAAGCGAATCTGCGAAGGGTTATCTCTTGAGCGCGAGTTCAGATCTGAGCATTTGACTTTATTTCAGCCCTTGGTCGAGGTACGCAGGAGCGCCAAAGGTTCAGTGCATGGCTGCGCAGGGACGGTAAAAGGTTCAGTGCGTGGGTACGCAGGGCGACTGTGGTTCAGGTGCGTACTTTCTGTAGCAGCACGCAGCGCGATTATTCTCTTGGGTACGTACCTGCTAAGAGGTACGTGGCGCGATAGTACAATTGGGTGCGTACTATACGCGGATCAGTGAAAGGAGAAGTGCGTGGGCACGCAGCTCAGTAGAAGAAGATCTGCGGGTATACGCAGTGAGACAGAGGGTGAAGTGCGTAGCAACGCAGGCCAGTAAAAAGAAAGTTGCGTATCTGATTTAAGGTCTTCTGTTGGTTGAATTTTTCTGTTGATAAGATGTTCTGGTCTCTATTCTGTTATTGATGATCTGGTTACTACAGCTGTCTGTATAGTTTACATGTACTTGATGTATATGGATCCAGTTTGAAAATTTATGAAAAGTGGTCCTTGAAAAGAAGTAAGGGGTTGTAGCTCCCTTCCAGGAGAGACTGGAAAAACGAGAGAGAGTTGTAGCTCTCTGCAGGTTGCAGCCTGCGTACTGGTAAAGGACTGCACAGTACAAGACCATTGTAAAAGGAGTTTCTAATTTGAAAGAAGATAGAGACATATTGCAGCAGGTGGTTTTCACCCACATTGGGTTTCCACCTTATATCTGGTGTTCTTTGATGTGACTGTCTGCTTTTCTTCTTCATGCTCATTATTTATGGTATTGGTATGAAAGAATAATTCAAAGTATAAATAAGGAAGATTTGGTAAAAGAATTAGAATACTGATTCACCCCCCCTCTCAGTATTATTTTCAACAATTGGTATCAGAGCAGGTCCTTCTAAAGAAGCTTGATCGCTTGAAGGAAGATCTTTTATCATGAGCAACTACGAGAGGGAAGCATCTATCAGGCCACCGGTTTTTGATGGGACAAACTTCAATTATTGGAAGGTAAGAGTTACTGCCTATCTTCAATCTCTTGGTACAGAAGTTTGGAACATTGTAGAGACAGGCTATGCTTTTCTTTCAACTACTCCTACAGATGCAGACGAGAAAAAGAAGTATGAAACAAATGCAAAAGCAGTCAGTACCCTATTAGGATGTATATCCCAATCGGAATTCATGAAGGTAATGCACTATAAATCTGCAAAAGAAATATGGGACAAAAATGTCACAAGCTATGAAGGAGATG
>APFE031110325.1:2161-40141 GCA_000404065.3 Pinus taeda | reverse complement strand
TATATTGATGATCAACGTAGAGGAGCTTATGTATTGTGTATGTTTTCCGCAATAATACATGATCAGGATAATCTCTGTTGAATATGTGTTAAATTATTCAAAATTTCTACAAATTTTGCCTTGGTGATGCAGAAAGAATTCGAAATGTCCTTGATTGGAGAGCTGACATATTTTCTTGGTTTACAAATCCAACAAAATGAAGGCGATATCTTTTTATCTCAAAGAAAGTACCTCAAGCAGATCTTGAAGAAATATGGGATGGAGGATTTGAAACCTGTATGTACCCTGATGATGACAGGATGCAGCCTTAGCGCAAATGATGACTCGGCAGCAGTGCATCAACCAACCTATAGATCTATGATTGGTAGTTTTCTCTATCTAATAGGAACCCGACCAGACATCATGCATGCAGTTGGAATAGTTGGAAGATTTCAGGCAAATCCGAAGGAAACTCATCTTCAGGCAGTAAAGAGAATTTTCAAATATCTTCAAGGCACTCAAAATTATGGCTTATGGTATCCTGGAGATACAGATCTTACACTTCATGCTTATACAAATGCAGATTGGGCCGGAAGCGTGGATGACAGGAAAAGCACAAGTGGTGGTGCATTCTTTATGGGTTCCAGACTGGTATCTTGGTTCAACAAGAAACAGAGTTCGATTGCCTTTTCTACAGCTGAAGCGGAATATGTTGCTTCTGCATCTTGTTGCACCCAACTCCTTTGGATGATGCAGACTTTGCAGGATTTTCAAATCACTTGTACACCACCTATCTCCATATTATGTGATAACACAAGTGCAATCAGCATTTCAAAGAATCCAGTCATGCATTCGAAGACAAAGCATATACCGATCAAATACCATTTTCTTCGGGAACAAGTTCTTGAACAAAAGGTCAAGTTGGAGTATGTTCCTTCTAAGGAACAAGTTGCTAATATTCTTACCAAACCATTACCCAGGGAGGCCTTTGAATACCTCGGGCAAAAGCTGGGGTTGTTGATACATCATCTTGTTGAATCTCTTTTGATGGTTGTCCGCACCGGTTCAGGGGGAGCACATAATGCATTGTTAGCATTATGAAGGAGATCATGGATGCTGGTCTAAATATTGCTGCGATATGTCTCTATCTCTTTCATGGTCATTTATGGTGTTTGGTGGATTATGGTTCTTCTGGTTCATCTTCAGGGGGAGCATGTTCTTAGGGGGAGAAAAACCCTTTGCCCTTGATGTCAAAGGGGGAGAATGAAGCTGAAGATTTTGAGGTTGCCATCAAGTCCAAAGGGGGAGATTGTTGGCATTATGGTTCTGGTATGATTATATGTTTCAGATGTTGTACTTGATGGCAACACCCAAGGCATGGCTCTCATTTTGATGAAAATAAAGAAGTACGCAGGAGAACAGTTCAGGAGGAGCGTACTCGCAGGTATGCCGTGCAGGGACCGCGTCCAAATACGCGGGTCACCCATTCATGGGGTGCGTACCCCAGTGCACACATTCCAAGCTAGTTAAGCGCCCAAATGTGGGGTTTCTCATGGTATTTAGCCAACAGTATCGGGTTATCATGGTTTCGGCCCGTGGTATTGTTTATTTTATTATTATTATTGAGCCCCATGATCCTTGATTTGAGGAAGAGTTTGCCTATATAAAGCAAAGGAGATCATTTGGCCTGAGCATCTTTTGAGTGATTGAATATCTTAAGATCTGATTTATTTGGGTTCCTGGTCTTAAAAGATTGATCTATAAAGGAGAAGTTAGAAGCGAATCTGCGAAGGGTTATCTCTTGAGCGCGAGTTTAGATCTGAGCATCTGACTTTATTTCAACCCTTGGTCGAGGTACGCAGGAGCGCCGAAGGTTCAGTGCGTGGCTGCGCAGGGACGGTAAAAGGTTCAGTGCGTGGGTACGCAGGGCGACTGTGGTTCAGGTGCGTACTTTCTGTAGCAGCACGCAGCGCGATTATTCTCTTGGGTGCGTACCTGCTGAGAGGTACGCGGCGCGATAGTACAATTGGGTGCGTACTATACGCGGATCAATGAAAGGAGAAGTGCATGGGCACGCAGCTCAGCAGAAGAAGATCTGCGAGTATACACAGTGAGACAGAGGGTGAAGTGCGTAACAACGCAGGCCAGTAAAAAGAAAGTTGCGTATCTGATTCAAGGTCTTCTATTGGTTGAATTTTTCTGTTGATAAGATGTTCTGGTCTCTGTTCTGTTATTGATGATCTGGTTACTACAGCTGTCTGTATAGTTTACATGTACTTGATGTATATGGATCCAGTTTGAAAATTTATGAAAAGTGGTCCTTGAAAAGAAGTAGGGGGTTGTAGCTCCCTTCCAGGAGAGACTGGAAAACGAGAGAGAGTTGTAGCTCTCTGCAGGTTGCAGCCTGCGTACTGGTAAAGGAATGCACTAGTACAAGACCATTGTAAAAGGAGTTTCTAATTTGAAAGAAAATAGAGACATATTGCAGCAGGTGGTTTTCACCCACATTGGGTTTCCACCTTATATCTGTGTTCTTTGATGTGACTGTCTGTTTTTCTTGCTCATTATTTTATGGTACTGGTATGCAAAAATAATTCAAAGTATAAATAAGGAAGATTTGGTAAAAGAATTAGATAATACTGATTCCCCCCCCCCCCCTCTCAGTATTATTTTCAACACACAGATGGCTAGATCGAAGCCTATTCCAACCAAAGATAGTGTGAAGTATAAGAAGGGAAAGCAGGCTGTGATATCGGTGCATGCGTTGCCTAGAAGAAACCCACAGAGGGACAAGCCCACCACACAGAAAAAGGGGAAAAACCATTAACTTAGAGCCAAAGGAGGAAGAAATTGAGGACATCCCTATGGATGATGAGGATTTGGGGGTAGAAGTGGAGGATGTTGAAGTCGATGGTTCTGACTCTATCACTAGTTTTCTCAAATACATCCCTCCGCACAAAGGTAAGACCAAAGTTTCGAAGGGCATCAACAAAAGCAAGGTCACACTGCACATACCCTTGCTGTCGAACGAGATTGTCTTTGAAGGTCTGTGCTTGGGGCGGGTTCCTATGTTGAAACTGGAAGATTGTGACTTAGCTAACCATGAGAAGTTCTCGCACTTGGTGATAGAATAGCTAATGCACCTCGTTGTTCACACAACAACTAGGATGACTACATTGGATCCAAGGAAGTGGATCAAGGGTGTAGACAAAACAGGTCTGCTCAATCTGCTATGGGTGTCACACTACAATCGCACACTAATTATAGTATTGGTCATCAAGTAGTTGCTATGCTTGGTGCACAATGGGTGTTTGTGGTGTGAGGAGTCGATACCCATCACCGACAGGCTGATCCATAGGATCACGCGGCGACCCTATACAAGGGAGAATCCGGCCATGATGTTTGGCGGAGAAGGTGGCGAGTAGGCCCTCGTGGAAGCCGTGAAGGAGAAATTCAAGCTTATGAAGAAGCCACGTGGCTATGCCATCTCGAGTATCTGCGACCCTACGGTCAAGGTGGCCATGCAGATCCTGGTAGGAAAAGTTATGCGGAAGTGTCGTGCAAATGAAGTGTTGGCACCCGTCATTGCTCTAGAAGCCCAATGCACTAAAGGATTCCAGTTTAATAGGGCATGCTATCTCTGAGGTGAGTTCCTTGTGAAATACCATGAGGCACAAGAGCTCAGCAATACCTTCCACTATGTGTGGCTCTTGTTGTCCATTGTGCTGGTAGCCTGGGGGCTGCCGGAAGATAATCAATTTCCCTCGGTTGTGCCAAACATGCTAGAAGAAGAGAAGTATGCTTCGTTGTGGATGATCAAGGATGCTCAACTCATCAAGAATAGCAAGATCTTTTGGATCTTGATGGAAATGAACATATGCATGGCTATCAATCACAAACTTCGATTGTCACCTACTTTGTTTTCCAAACTACAGGAGTACATGGAGTTCAAGACACACTTTCAATGCATCATGATCAGGGCACAGAAGGACCTTGAGTAGAAGTGGCATAACATGCCTTACATGGAAACGAACAACGCAATTGATACAGTTCTTGATTTCTAGCCAGTAGAGTGGCACACTGCCTTAGAGTTGGCGATGGGATCAAGCAAGTCTGCTTCACAGCGCAAAAAGGAGGAGGCCAAGATTAAGATGGTGTAGCTGGCTAAGAAGAAGAAGAAGGAGGTCACCTTCACCTGAAACAGAGGAAGAAACGAATGAGAAAACAGAGCAGCATGGACCAGACCCGTAGATGACGTCATATCTCATCAAATGTCCAAGAGAAAAAGAAAAAGTGGGGCCATGGAAGAAATCCAAGGCCGGTAAGACATCGTTGGACCCAGTCACCCTAACAGAGGGAGATTTGAATGACATTAGAGACACGGTGCGGGATGTCACCATGGAGGTAGTACACCAGTTCAAGCAATAGCAACATAAACTATTATGGACCATACAGATGGGTCTGCATGAGTTGCAGATCCAGACATCACAGGCTGGCATGGTCTCTACTAGCGTCGCTATCAATACTTCAGAAGCTACCGAGATGTTGTGTGTGAAAGACTCCTGAGAGATAGTCTTGCCAGATGGGGCAATGACCACAAAAAATGAAGCTGATAGACCCACTGTCAGTGCCCTCAAGGGAGTGGAGTTGAACTTGGGAGTGCTTCCTAGTGAGGTGCTCCACCTATTGCAGGATGGGGTGATCGAAGAGTTGAGAGCCTGTGAATAGGGTGCTTTGCAGGTAAGCAGTGAGCAGAAGATTAATAATGTACAGATGGCCCTACAACAAGATACCACCCTCACTTCCATGGTGGGACTTACTAACACAAATATGCACATGATTAAGGCCATTAAGGAAGCTTGCTGAACGGTCACGAATTGGCCATTCCTGAGGATGTAGAGGCAGATGAATAGGTATACAAGCTTGCTACAGGGGTGCATGACACTCACACAGAGTTGGCTAAGGTTCCACTGGAGCTGAACCTATAGATTGTAGATTTATAGTTGAAGGTCCGGCCTTCAACTCCACTGGAAATAAAGGAGCAGTGCACAACCATTGTCATAGAGGCAATAGCGGCAGTAGACAATGTAGTAACAGACTGTACATGGTTGTTTGAACAGTCGTTTGAGGTCCTCACAAGTCTATAGGAGTATCCTAATGTAGAGTGGTTGCAGATAGAGGTGTGAGAACTGTGACAATTCTATGATGAATTAAAAGGTATAGCCCGCATCATCGCTCTCACACACAGAATGGCGAAGCTGTAGGAGGCCAAAACATTGAAGGAACATTTAGATGCAGTGCAACACAAAGAGGAAGTGCTGAAGATGCACTTGAAGCCTTAGTTGGACGAAGCTTATTTGGTCACAGCCTCCAATGAAGGAAATCCTTCTAATTTGCAAGAAACTCAGTAGAATATTTAGGCTAACAGTTTAGGACCAGTGACAGAGCAATTGGTTGAAGAAGTGAAGCAAGCGGTTGTGCAGTGCACCGCCAAAGTGTCAGTCATACATGTCAAGTTGGGAGGTCTTCACACCAATATCTCCACACCTGCAGAGTGACGTGAGTGTGAGTCACGATGTTTGTGTTGGGGGCCTGTTGAGAATGGGTTTCCCCAAGAGCTGTTTTGGGGCTAAAAGGCCATATTTTGGGGTAATTTTGTAATAAAGTTGTAAAGTCTCCGCATTTTATGGTCGCATAGTGCGAAGATGTCAAGAGTCATAAAGGGTTGTCCACCCTTATTTTTTAAAGTGTCAAGTCGGATGTAAAGATCCACCCATGGTCCACAGACCATGGGATTGTATAAAAAGGAGCTAAGTAAGTAAGCTCTAAGAAGAAAAATAAAAGGAAGAAAGTAGCGAAGTAGTGTGGAGAAGTCTAAGTGTTCTCTGGTTATAGTGTAGGTAGAGGCTCTACATCTGAGTGCACATAGGCCTAGCATAGAAGTCCACAGTTGGGTGCGTGGACCCCCGCAGGTATGTGTGTAGGGTGGATAGGGTCTGTATTAAACTGGATGATATCAATAAAGAGAAGTACTATGCAATTACCATGTATTTAGTTCCTGTTAATGCACATGATTATATTACGTTTTGGGTTTAATTTACAATGTTTATTTGGTGCCGGAAATATGTGATTTTATCAGTTAATTGAATGCAAGTAAGGATATTAGTTTCTGTAGCGCTAATTGTGATTGATTAGTAAGATAAGTAAAACACTTGAGATAAGTTGGGAACTTATACAATACATTGTCATAGCTATGCGAAACTAACTGGACCATGGATTAGGGTTGTGAGAAGGTCAATCATACACCTTTGTGGAGGTACTGGAGGACAGAATAAATGATAGACTGATAGAACCCTAAGGCTTAGCGACCTATGCGAAAGTAGGGGCAGATGGTATAGACCAACATCATGACCATCTCAAGGTGCGAAAACTTGGTTCCTGCATCCCCCCATACTGCTTTGGGTGAGACTTCGGTCCGCACTCCATGGGTTGATGCCAAAAGGGCCAGTAGTGTAGGGATTTGTTTGGCTAACTAACAATGAACCTAGATCAGGGCCCACAAAGCCAACAACACTCACAAAAATGATATAGGAGACTCGATTATGCATTTTCATTATAGAGGAAACAAATTTGGTTAATATTAAGACCTGATTGTGCATTTTCATTATTTCTTGGAAACAAAGTTAGTTAATATTAAGGAGGGAAAAAAACATTGATAATACTCTAGACTTGTGAACCTTCTCTAACTTCTATAACCTAATCAAGGCAATGATGTTACACTCTTAGATTCTTCATATGAATGAATTGATTCCAGCAATCATACCTACTTGAAATAAGCTACCAAACCAATTTATATTCATTTTTTAGCTAAGGGATTCTACCATGATTATTAGGAAGTGAGGTTTGTGTGCCTGGTGAATGCTAATGTACTTATCTCAATGGTTCTTTCACTGTAAGGGGAGAGGGTGAGAGTGAGTCCCAAGTTGGTTGGGATGAAGTCCCAACTCGGCTAGGAACAGAAAACATAGCAGAAAATGCACATCTTCTGGAGGAGAAGTCCACATGGATGTGGCAGTCACAACACACAAGGTAATATAACACATAAAACAGTCACTGGATGAGTCAAAATGAGTGCAATGTTTGTTACAGCAAGATTTATGTGAAATATTTGTCTGATGTCTAGGGAGATAGCCACCATGGGTGAGACAATGTTAACAACATATATAACACATTTCCATTAACAGATTATCTATTACAACAAGTGAAATAGTTCAAGTGTTCAACACAGGTTAAAGAAACATGCATTACAAGTGTGTAAGATTATTCTTACAATAGTTACAATACATGTGTGAAAACATGATGGCTTGTTAGCAGGCTTCTGAATGAAGTTAAAGTTTGAAGACACATCGTTACACCATACATCGCTAACCCTGTCAGTGGGGCATTTGAGCCACTACTTACTCCTCAAAGAAAAGATTATAGGCTCTCCTGACTATGTGGGAGGAGATGAGGTGAAAAGTCCTTTCATGTACAAATGAGGGGGGTATTTATAGCCTAGGTTGAAACTGACCCTTGTGGCTATTCGACTACCCTCATGACTATTTGACTTGCATGACTTTTCAACTTTGCATGACTCTATCTACAAAAATTGTCTCTCTTGGACTTCCACGTTACATTACATTGATTGACAACATATCCCATAGTAGAGATGTGGGTGACATGACTCGACATGACAACGCTGGTACATTCATGTTGCTGCTAGAGTGCATGTCGAGCTACAATGCTACTAGGTGATGGATGTCTTCATGGTGTAGCATAGCTTCACCTCCACATGGCAAAGTGCACGGAGTCTTCGATGGTCTTTGGTTCACTCAATGATGTTTTGGCACATTGTTCCTTGCTTGCATGTTGTAAGGCTTGACAGGTTCATCCGTTCACGAAAGGTGCATGTTTGTTTTTTCATTCATCCGTGAGCACATATTTCATGTTTGCTCATTCGTCCATCCACGAACACATCTTTTCATGATTATCCATTCATGAGCACATCTCTTCACATTCATTGTTCATTCGTTTGTTGGTGAATGTGTCCTTCTAAATGTGCTCCCTTCGTTCATCCCTTTCATTGTCATGCCATGCCTGTTAGTGTACTTGTGCCTGCAGTGACTCATGACGAAATGATATCAAATTGGAAATCCTCCTAGTCTACCATGAAATATGATCATTTTAGATGCAGGTGATCGAGAGAGGCGACAAGGTTATGAAGTAGGATGATGGCTCTAGTCATTGCTGATGAAAACTACACAAGATTCACTAAGTCGTGAAGATGGGCAATCCAAGTCGACAGTGACTATCCGTGAGGTCAAGCTCGAATGGAAGGAAAAATTGCGCAAATTTTGGGAGGGACAATCCCAGTTGCAGGAAGGAAAGGTAAGAAGAATCTGTGTAGTTTCCGAAATGAGCAGGCAACAGGGGCTAGAAGGAAAAATTTGAGTAATTTTCTGGAGGAACAAGTCGGGCTGCAAGGAGGATCAGCAGGCAAAAATTGTGTAGATTTTGGGAGGAATTGACAGGGAGCCTGGAAATCAAAACTACACAATTCCTAGAGGGAACTAGTAGTTGGATGTTTGTGCACTAGCATTAGAAACCACGCAATCCCCAAGGGGAACAGGCAGTCAGTTACAGAGTGCTTGGCAGTAGAAAGTGCACAATTTCTAGAGGGAATTGGCAATCTATTGCTAGGAGTTTCTAGTGAGGAAACCTGCACCGAGGCTGATAGGCTTGCTTGCTGATCATCTCTACGTAGTTTCTGAGCTGAGTGGACTATTGTCTAGCAGAAGGCCTACTCATGAAAACAAAACAATTTTCTGGATGAGAAATCAGTCGACTATCAGGAGGACTGACTGGGAAAACTACGCAATTATCTAAGGGATACATGGACGGGAACTTGGTGTTTATCTAGCCTGTATGCACAATTTCCTCAGTTAGCAGAATGGACAAGGTCAGTAGCCTCTACACAATTTTTTAGGGGAGTCAATCCTAGGGTGTTTTCCAAGTCTGGTTGTCTCGGTGGTCACCATGAAAGCTGATTAGATTGCTTGAAATCAACACATCTTGGAAATACTTGCTTAGTGCTTTTGCGTTGTTCTAGGTGACAGTTGATCGAGTCGATGATGAGGTGATGGTCTGATTGTCAAAGGGGGATCTGGTCACCAGAGCTTCAGATAAATTACTAAGAGATTGAACGATCGAAAGATGCATAGGTGATCATGCAAACACACACTCACATGACTCGATGACAAAACAACTCAAAACATCTAGACAAACAATATCAACATGACTAAGCGACAGTGCAAGAGACAAGCACGACGCTCGTAATTGGATTGACTGTGATGATGCTTGTCTGACAGTGAATGTGACTCTGTGTGTGAGTGTGATAGATTTTTTCATGGCGAACACAACAAGTACACACAAAGCGAAGACCTTGAGCATAACCAAAACATGGTCGCAAGCATGAATTAGAAACTAACATGCAAAAACTTGAGTGGAATGAACAAGCAAGGTGGATGCAAAGACTTCCATGGGCTCACTGAGTGAACCTGAGGGAATGCAGTCATCAAGAAAAACTTCTAAGGGAGGCTCCGAAATTAGGTGGAGGCCAAAATTTTGGAGGGTGGTTGTAACTGCTACAAAACTTGGCAACACACTAGTAGAACTCCAACTTATCTGTTTTGGTTGATTGCTAGCATAGGGCTTTGGTATTTCGGGGAGTATTGAATCACTATGTGGGTTACTTCAGCTTCCCCGCTTACCCCATGGACATACATCATTCACCCTTTGCCAACTCATTCAAACAAAATCAAAGTTTCAGCTTAGATCTCGGTGTTTTGAATCTGGGAAGGGTAGTTTAGCTCACAAGTTGAAGATTTTCATAGTATAAGTTTTCATCTTCGGTGTTGCTCCACTTCCAGCAGGCATGGATAGTACCCCGACGGAGTCACATAGGAACACACACATTTCTCCACTACCAGTGAGCCTGGTCAGTACCCCGGTGGAGTTGCATGCTTCACCTATCTGCGCAGGAATCCTTTCTCTTTTTTTTCCTTTGCATTTTTCAAGAGGACTATGCATAAGCAATTATTTATTTTTGGGGCAGAAGAGGGATCTGAACTTATTAAGAGCAGAAGAGGTTTTTCCTTCAAAGAAGTATATAAGACCTCTAACATAGATTTTCTTGTTTGGATTTTCCCCTTCTCCATTTCTACTAGTTGGATGAGCTTGAACACATAGAGCAAAAGGTCGATTACATGCATGGGTCTTCCCAATGTGGATACAAGTTCACGGTTGGACCAAAACTTCCCTTGTAGATGGCATGTATTTTCCGTCAATTGGCCGAAGGTTATAACCAAGCACAGAGAAGACAGACACAAGACTAGCCAAGTGCTGCAGTGTCACAAGCCTCTTCAAATATTAACCACATACTCTATTCAAAAGCCAGAACATAGTAGTTGGTAACACTTATTTCTGGAAACAAAAATAGTAATATACCAAGCAAACAAAACAAACGTAAACAAAAATAGTAAGCAGAATTAAACAAAGTAAAAAACAAAGATAATAACCAAAGAAAACAAGATGAAAACAAGAAGTAGCAAGTAATTTATATACATGGCACACACACGACCCGACCTACTGAAAGTAATGTCTGAGATCTTCATCATTGACAAAAGGTTTTCAATCCTCCTATCAAGTGATTGCAAACGATATGTGTGTGGGCCAAGCTTCTCGTGGACTGTGTATGGACCAATCCACAGGGACTGGAACTTCGTATGTTTGACATTATCTTCATGGCTCTTATCCCATTTCAGAACTAAGTCACCAACATCATCGAAGTTAGCTTTCCCTTCAGACTTCTTATTAAACCATCCCTTGATACAGTTTTGGTGGAGTGTGAATTTTTCTTTTGCTTTCATCCTTTCTTCCTTAAGCTTATGGAGGGCATCCATCCTACGTTGAACTAGATGGCAAGGCTTGCCTTGGGATTCTTGGGAAAGCTTAAGTGCAGGTAAGTAGATATTTGGTGGAAGGATGACTTCTTTACCATTAACCAAGAAGTACGATGAGGTATTTAGAGAGGGCTTCGGTGTTACATGGTCATCCCATAATGCATTTGTCAGGGAGGTATGCTAGTTGCTTTGCTCAGAGAAAATGACCTTCTTGATTATATGGATGACGTTTTTATTCGTGGACTCTACTAGACTGTTTCCTTGTGGGAAATAGTTAGATTCATGCTTTAACACAATATCATTTTTTAATGAAAAGTCATAGAGTTTCAAAGACGAAAAATAAGTTGCATTATAAAAAAAAGTGATACCAAAATGCCGAAGCATGAGATGATTTTATGTTGGAGGAAGATGATGACCTCCTGGCCATCCACTTTTTTGAGCAGAACTACTTCTATCCATCGCGCAAAGTATTCAATTTCTGTTAGGATGTAGCATTGTTGCTTTGATGAATGAGGGAAAATTTCCCCAATGATGTCTAGGCCCCAATGTTGGAATGGTTTTCTCACTACAACAAGATGCAGTGGGGTTGCTAATCTACGTGTTCTGTCGGCACATCGTTGACAGACTGGGCACTTTTGGGCATAAGCATGTGCATCCTTGTATAATGTGGGCCAGTAAAAAATGGCTTGCATAAATTTGTGTGTAGTGGTGTTTCCCACAAAGTGACCCCCGATGGGTCTGTCATGTAGATATTGAAGTACCTTCTCTGATTCATGTGCCTCCAATCACTTGAACAAAACTCCATTACTGTGCTTTCTGTAAAGAACTTTGTGCACTTATTGATATGCTAAGGCTTTTAGGTGCAATTCCCTCTTCTATCTAATGGAAAAGTGAGAGGGTATGGTGTCATGCTCAAGGTACTGGCACACATCTATGTACCAAAAGGTTCGTCTTCAGTGGGTGTTGCTCAGCTTATATCATACATCCCAATTTCTTGCTCCTAACCAATGAGCTCTTCTTTGCTCTCTAGAGTATTTACTATTTCAACTGCAAGTCTACAAAGCCCATGTACTTTGATCATGTGCACTAGCTCGATTTCAAGATCATACTCTTGCAAGCCTATCATCAAGTTCACATGTCGTTCACACAATTCTTGTTGTACAATCAATGTGTGGACTATTGGGTGGGGGACGAAGACTATGAAGTGGTTCTTCAAGAAGTAGGGCCTGAAGTGTTTCATCGCCTTATAAACTACATAAGCTTGCTTCTCAATGGTGGGGTAGTTGAGCTCTGGTCCCTACATTCTTTCACTCATGAAGGAGATGGGACATTCATCATTAGCTTCATCCTTTTAAGTGAGTACTGCAGCTAGTGAATTATAGAAGCGAAGGTGCATAGCAGGAAATCTTTCTTAAAATCTAGGTTGTAGAGTGTAGGTGCTTCTACAATGGCCTGCTTGATCTAGGAGAATGCATACTTTTCCTTCTTATCCCAGTTGTAGATCATGTCCTGCATTAGCTTAACTATCTGTGCATAATCAGAGATGAAATTTTGGAGGAATTTTATCTTGCCCAAGAAGGATTGCATGGATTTCTTGTTGACTGGGTAAGGGGTCTTTGTAATGGTTTGGACCCAGTCTTGTTCCACTTTAATCCCATTTTTGGAAACAATGTGTCCAACAAGGTTCCCCTATGACACTATGAATACATTCTTTCTGGGATTCAAGGAAATCCAGTATCTCTGGCATTGCATAAAGATTTTCTTCAAATGTCGTATGTGATCTTCTCATATTCTTGAGAACACAGTCACGTCATCGAGGTATACCACCATGCTCTATTCGATAAGTCTACGAAATGCGATGTCCATGGTGCGCTGAAATGTTGTGCCCGTGTTTACAAGCCCAAACGAAATTCATTGATAAGTGAACGTACCCCACTTAGTACAAAAAGTAATTTTGAGTCTGTCAGGTTCTACTACCAAAACCTGATTGTATCCTAAGAAACCATCAAGAAGAGAAAACATCTATGCCCAAGATACTATTTGCAAATTAGGTCCATAGATGGTACGGTGTATTTGTCTTTGTCTGAGGCATGATTTAGATTCCGAAAATCGACACACAAGGGGATTTCCTTTGACCTCTTACGTACAGGAACAAGGTTGGAGGCCCATGTGGAATGGAAATTTTTTTATATGATCCGTGCATCTAACAGCTTAGTAAGCTCTTTCTATATGAGGGGTTCAAGCGATGCATGTACTTTCCTTAGCTTCTGTTGATATGGTTTGACTCCTTCTTTGATTGGGATGATATGTTGGATGATCCATGTGTCATAAGTTTTCAGATAATCACACGTCCACGCGAACACATCTTGGTATTGTTTGAACAAGCGGATAAAGGCTTGCCACTCTTGCTATGTACAACATGTACTGAGATTTTGGGCATGGAATCTGCCACAACATGGTTTGGGGCTCAAAGCCCAAGTTTTGAGTAATATTGTTGTAAAAACTCTACGAATTGCGAGCACGGAGTGCGAATTGTATGTTAGAGTCATAGGGATGTCCACACTAAGTTTGGAATGTAGTCTTTGCCTACCCATGGTCCGTGGACCATGGGATTGTATAAATAGAGCGAGGCTCTACGTTGTAAAGTAGCTAAGAAGAAGGGAGAAAACCAAAGGATGGAGTCCAAAATACAGCGAGCATAGATCAAGAGTCTAGTATCTTGGGTTGTAGTAGTAGGAATAGGCTTTGTAGTTGAGTGTGTAGAGGCATAGTAGAGTCTTTAATTGAGTGTACGAACCCTTGCAACTGAGTGCGTAGGGCGGAGTTGAGTCTATAACCAAGGAAGAGGAATAATAAAGAGAAGTTTATCTGAATTCCGTGTATTTCTTCTTATGTTATTACATGTTTGATATCAAGTGCAATTATACTGTTTATTTACTACGCACTTTTATATGAATGGTGAATATTGTTATGTATACATGAAAGAATATAGATAAGCTAAGTTAATTGTCTAATATTCGGTTTTTAGTAAGGGTTTGGGTAATAACACTATTCGGGCCCCAAGTAGGATTGCACGAAGGTGACATCGCCGACTGCGAGGTACTGATAAGTGCACATAGCAACGTGTGTGCAGGGTCAAACTGTGGACCTCTAGAACCCATCAGACATCCCCAAGGTGCGGAAACCTGGTTCTAGCACCCTCCCATACTACCGCGGGTGAGACCTTAGTCTACGCTCCATGGACTATTGCCGAAAGGTCAAATAGTACCGAGATTTGTTTGGCTAAATCATCTTTGAACCTAGGTCAGGCCCCAACAAGCCAACAAATGGTTATGTTGCTAGGATTGGGATCTACATAAGGGATGTCTGATGTCGTGTCACTGGAATCCAACAAAGAAAGAAATTGAAGGGTGGTTAGATAGAAGGATTCACGAGTTTCGGTGTAGGAAAACAGGAATCTACGAGTATTAAAGGAATATTTGTTGGAGTGCTACTTATATGCCGAAATCCACAAAAGTTTCTTCGCATCCTTTCCCTCTGAGTTGTATGAGTGGATCACGAAGCTAGCAGATAGTAAAGGAAGGTGTAGGCTCAACAAACCAATAATGTGGACTCCAAAATTAGTGCGCAGACTAGAAGCATGAGAAGATAAGATCACGCGCGTTGTGAACCATTGGCTAGATCAGATTATAGGAGGATTTATCACTGAATCCATGGTAGATATGACAGTCTGCTACAGCAAGGTAGAATGACGCTTCCTCAAAGGACCGCGAGATAAGTACAAAAATCTTTGAACACTTAGATTAAGATGTTATTGTGTGAAGAGAGGGTTATGTGAATAATTGATGTTTGGGGCTATGTGAAGTGGGAGGATCTATAGAAACGTAGGTAGGGCAGAAATAGAGAATAGCCCCATGATTTCACCTTGGTGGGAAAGCGAGGAAGAACTCGCGAAAGTTTCTCCGAGAAGCACAGTTTTCCTGATAAGGCAGCGAATTCTGCGCCTACCACCTCCACCTACACCACCACCAGTCTCACCATCTTCACCTCCATCTATGCCTACACCACCTCCGCCAACACCACAATTCAATATGGCAAGCGTGATAAAATTGTTGGTATTCAGGGGAGGAGGGAATGAATATTTGGACCGATTTTGGTTCGTGGTAAGGGTTTTATGTGAAGCACAAGGAGTCATGGATGACAATATAATGAAGGCAACATTGGTGAGCACATTGCAAGATCGAGCACTGACATGGTACATTAAGCATTCTAATGACTATCTGAACGCGGGGATCACAAATATCCAGGCCATGCTGAATAGGGAATTCAGCATGCCAAATTCAGAGACACAATCGATTATTGGGTTTAAAGAGATCACAATGCTTCCAGGCGAGACCCCATGGGATCTGAACCAAAGACTGAAGAGTATGATTCGTGAAGCCAACATTACCTTGATAGATGGGCAACACCTCACATGGTTTGTAGTGTCACTAACACCGCATCTAAGAATGGCGATGTTGCAGCAGAAGTTATCCACCCAGGCCGAAGCTTTGGAGATTGCAATGAGACTGCATGAGACCCCAATACAAGGTCCTGGTCTGGGAGTCCAGCAAATCCATGTGCAGCTACAAAATTTGTGTCTGGAAATGTAGAGTTTGAAACAGGGCAGGATAACTTGCCCAGAAGCACACCAAGAAGTATGGTGCATAAAATGCAAGGACTATGGGCATGACAAGGACCATTGTCCAGTCTTCGTGAATTACTTGGCGGGAGGCAGGCCGATGCCATTAAGACCTGAGGCATAAGCAGGATTGAGTGTGTTTCCTACATTATGGTGCGCGATCTATCAAATAGGAGGAAAACACACTACGGATAACTGTCATCTATTGTAGAAGTATACACAAATGTCCCAACAACTGTATTGTAATTTATGCAGGTCAGTAGGCCATGATGACACACCTGCAGAAGTTACGAGCTAATGATGGATCAAACTCCTGCCTACAAGGTGCAGGTCGAAACACAAGCCCTCAACCCAAAGATGAGAATGGTGCGTGCTGTATTTCAGGGGCACGAATGAGGTCGAGGTGGAAAGGGACCAGGAAGGGGTCGTGGACAACTAATTTTTTGCAATTTCAGAGGGCCATCACACTATGCCTATGATTGTATGAATCAGATGAGAAAATCATGTTTATACTATGCCTAGTTTGATCATGAGGTAGAGGACTGCCCTACACTGATAGTGAGGCTGCACGAGAAAGGGGTACTCCAGCCTCCCCTGACCCAGAATTTGTAAATGATGAGGTCTGAGCTATGTGAAGAGGATCCGAATGTAAACATAGTGCTTAGAAGTGGTATCACGATAAGAGAGGACAAAGGTAAGCAACCTAATTAAAGTGTGTGGGTTTGCAAGGCTCCTACAAAGGAACCTAAATTTGATCTAGAGTGCATGAAGGATATATTCATGGAAGTTAAGAAGAGCTTCACTTAGACCTCCACTTCAAGTAGTAAGGATCAACTAGAGCTAGAGATGGATCCTTTAATCATCACTACCTTTCTGGAGACATGTATGAAACTACTGTGTGACAGCAAGGCTATGACAAGACTGCAGGAACTTATCACTAGTGTTCTGAGTCAAGACAACTGCGCGTAGTCCGGAAACTCAGAAAGTACACATCGCTAACAGGAAGGGAAATGATATTGACTGCGCAAATCAGGGATTATGAAATGGATCAAGTAATTTTGGATCTAGGATCATATGCGAATGTACTGCCAAAACAAACATGGGAATGCATAGGCAGACCCATGTTACAATGGTCTCCTATTTAATTGCGAATGGTGTTGAAAAGTGTGTAACAAGAAATTCTAAATTTAGAATTTGCTGAAAATAGAATCGATAAAAATAGCACTTCTAAAAATAGCAGTTTGGCCATTGAGCATTTTGGCCACCTTAGGTGAGAGGTGTAACTGCTAAAAATAACATCTTCTAAAAATAGCATTTTTATGTCCCTTCCTATGTATAGTAGTCCCTAGTCTATCTATAGGAAGTAAATTCGAATTTGGTCTTACCAGCAGTTTGGAATATTAATTAATTAATTCTCCACGAGTTAATTAGTTAAGGAAAAGTAAACTTGAAGTCTTTGTGAGAACATGCAATAATTTCTCCACTAATTGGGGAATGTGTCCTTGATTTGCTCCACTGGTTGAGGAATTAAGGATGAGTTCTATATTGAGAGGATCAGTTGACTTAGTTTAACTTAGTCAAGTTCAGTTAGATTAATTTAACAAGTTGTTAAATTAATGAGATATAGTTTGTTGATGCTTCCATGCATGTGACAACTATTATTTTCATATAATTGTGTATTCACTCATGGATAATTGATGCATGACAGTTCTGTCAGAGACCCAGTTGAGATTAGACAAGGGACAATGTACTATCAGTTGGATGAATATTTTTCCTATAAAGGAAGCTCATCCATGATGAGGATTTATTTCCTTCAAGTTTGTGCAGTTAGATCAGAGTTTAGTGAGTGTGTGAAGAGGCTAATTCACACAGGTGGCAGAACTGGACCTCAAGGAAACTTCACAAGGAAATAGGAGGTTTGGAGGGAAAAGGAGAAGGTTTGTGAGAAGCCTTTGACTATCTATGAGCAGCAGAGGGATTGTACTAAGAGCTAGATAGCTTCCAAGCTAAGGATTTGTGTAATCTGGACTATATTTCCACTTTTATGATAATACAGAGATGGGGTTTTAGGCAAGTGCTTTCCCCAGGTAAATTCTTTTGTATTATGTGTGATTGATTCCTTCTTATCAGTTATATGTGTTCTTATTGATGTTGCTCATGGTTGATTAAGCTTCTGCTAAATTGTTTGTAGAAGTAGATCAAGTGTTTTGCTTTAGTACATTACATTACCAGGTTGATCTACAAGTGGGAAACGTTCTACATGGTATCAAAGCTAGCTGATTTGTAGGAAAAATTCTACAAAATTCTACATGGAATCAAAGTACTGGTGATCAAGGAAGAACAATATACAAGAAGGAATTCAAAGTTTATTATTCGATATATAGATCTCAAGTTATTATCACATCTATTTCGCTGATGGCATTCTATGGTTTGAGGCTTGAGTATGCCCTTGATGGCAGCTCAAACTATATAGCTTGGAAGGACCGCATGGAGGCAGTATTGGAAAATAACGGACTTAAGGACTTCATTGATCTAGAAGTACCTAAGCCTACTGATGCTACTCAACTGGTGGAATGGAAGAAGTGTGTGGCTAGAGCTAGGAGAATTCTCTTGGAGGGAGTGCGAGATCACATTGTCTCGAACCTCCATGGGAAGGAGACTCCGTTTGCAATGTGGAAAACATTGAAATATTTATATTAGAATAGCAGTGATCAGAGGAAGCTAGCACTGAAGGAAAAACTTCAAAAGAACAAGTGTGAAAAGGATGAAATGATCTCTATGTATCTGACCAAGCTCAACACATGTAGGGATTATCTTGCAAGTGTAGGGGTCATGACAGTTGATGATGATATGGTGAGTCTAGCACTCCTTGGCCTTCCTAAGAGTTGGCATAGCTACCAGGACTTGGTTAATGGAAGGGAGAAATTTGCTAGATTGGGAATGACTATGGTCGGATTTGTTGCAGGACGAGATCAGATGGAGCACCAGAGATGGTTCTTCATCCATGGAGGATGAGGAGAACTGTGCCTTAGCGAGTAAGGAAAATAAGGGGAAGGAGAAGGTTTCTCTTTCTAAATCTAATTCATCCAATGGTGGGAAGAAGATTGAAAAATTAAAAGTGCGATGCTTTCATTGTCATGAGGTGGGCCATTATACTGCAAATTGTCCATAGAGGAAATCCAAGAAGGGATCCAAGGAAGGATCTGAAGGTGAGGCACTTGCTTCATAGTTTGAGTTAGATTTCACACTCTTTGCATGCATGGTTTCATCTGTGGTGGGAAGTGGTTGGTTTCTTGACAGTGGAGCTTCTTTCCACATGACTGGTGATAAGAGTTTGTTCAGTACTTTGGAGGAGAAAGATATCCAGATACTTATAGCGATGGATAATAATGAAAAGTATAATGTCTCAAGTGTAGGCATGGTTAGATTTCAGAGGGAGCATGGAGCTTGCCTTACCTTGACCAATGTCAAGTATGTACCAAGACTAAAGAGAAACTTGGTGTCGATCGCAATGTTGGAAGATAGAGGCTATGATGTAGTCTTCAGTAAGGGAAAGGTTTTCCTTAGACACATCATCACTAGATAGGTGAAGCAAATTGGTTCATGGGTCAAGAACTTGTATGCTCTTGAGGTTCAAGATGCATGCAAAGCCTTGAGCAGCAAGGAAACAGATGGAGACTTGGTGGTTGAGAGGGAGAGTATGTTACCTCTCAACATGTAGCACCAGAATGAGTCTCAAATGATTGTGGAGGAGCCATGATTAGTGCAACAGCTTCAGGAGGCTGTGGAGCAGCCACAACAGGGGAAGCTAAGTGGAGATCGAGTAGAGACATCTACTCATGCAAAGACCTCCAATAGGGGGAAACTTTGAGCCAAGTCGGTAGAGGGATCACATGCAGCCATACCTTTAGGTAGGAAGTGGGGTGATGTGGATTGATCGTCCCAAGGAGGATGGCAGGATCCTTGAGTTACCCAACCTCTTGGATGAGACCTTGCTACAGGAGCCCTGATGTGGAGTAGTAGGAATTAACTGATTGGGTAGAGACAGATGCAGATGGAGCGGTAGAGAGAGCTACAGTGTAGGGAATCCTAGGACAGTGCATAGCATGCAGGTTGCTGTAATGCAAGAGTCACAAGTGTGTTGCACAGTGCTAGGTGGCACAAAGAGGTGTGCAATGGTGTGAGATGCATGGAGATGTTGCAGTAGCACAGATGTTAGAGAGGGAGCACTTGTCAGCAGCAACTAGAGCTTCAACATTAGAGTATGTTTCAAGCCCAATAGAGTGATCTATTGGGAGTGATTTTTGTTCCAAGATTTGTTGGAGAAAGTGGACTTGGTGGATGTGTTACATGCAAAACATTCTAGAGTTATAGGATCAGGTTCAAGAGAAAGCCTTTCTTATTGAGAGGGAGTGTTGAAAAGTGTGCAACAAGAAATGCTAAATTTAGAATGTGCTGAAAATAGAACTGCTAAAAATAGCACTTCTAAAAATAGCAGTTTGGCCAATGAGCATTTTGGCCAGCTTGGGTGAGAGGTGGAACTACTAAAAATAACATCTTCTAAAAATAGCATTTTGGGTCCCTTCCTATTTATAATAGTGCCTGGTCTATATGTAGGAAGTAAATTCGAATTTGGTCTTACCAGCAGTTTGGAATATTAATTAATTAATTCTCCATGAGTTAATTAGTTAAGGAAAAGTAAACTTAAAGTCTTTCTGAGAACATGCAATAATTTCTCCACTAATTGGGGAATGTGTCCTTGATTTTCTCCACTGATTGAGGAATTAAGGATGAGTTCTATATTGAGAGGATCAGTTGACTTAGTTTAACTTACTCAAGTTTAGTTAGATTAATTTAAAAAGTTGTTAAATTAATGAGATATAGTTTGTTGATGCTTGCATGCATGTGACAACTATTATTTTCAAATAACTGTGTATTCGCTCATGGATAACTAATGCATGTCAGTTCTGTCAGAGACCCAGTTGAGATCAGAGAAGGGATAATGTACTATCAGTTGGATGAATATTTTTCCTACAAAGGAAGCTCATCCATGATGAGGATTTATCTCCTTCAAGTTTGTGCAGTTAGATCATAGGTTAGTGAGTGTGTGAAGAGGCCAATTCACACAGGTGGCAGCATTGGACCTCAAGGAAACTTCACAAGGAAATAGGAGGCTTGGAGGGTAAAGGAGAAGGTTTGTGAGAAGCCTTTGACTTTCTATGAGTAACAGAGGGATTTTACTGAGAGAAATATAGCTTCCGAGCTAAGGCTTTGTGTAATCCAGACTATATTTCCACTTGTATGATAATACAGAGATGGGGTTTTAGGCAGGTAATTTCCCTAGGTAAATTCTTCTATGTTATGTGTGATTGATTCCTTCTTATCAATTATATGTGTTCTTATTGATGTTTCTCATGGTTGATCAAGCTTCCACTAAATTGTTTACAGAAGTAGATCAAGTGTTTCACTTTAGTACATTTCATTACTAGGTTGATCTATAGGTGGGAAATTTCTACATGGTATCAAAGCTAGCTGATTTGTAGAAAAGGTTCTACATGATATTGAAGCTAGCTAATTTGTAGGAAAAATTCTACAAATGGAAAACCAACAAAAGATCTTACCCATGGGAAGATTGTAAGGAGTAACGGTGGATATTGAAGGTGCGAACATGCTGGCGGATTTCGAAGTGATAGAGATTGTTGATGGCAGCAATCCCTATCCTGAACTACTGGGAATAGACTGGGCCACTAATATGAATGAAATAATAAATCTAAAGTGCAAAATGATTTTTGAGAAAAGGTCACTACGCATAATGGTGCCTTTAGACCCTATTGAAGGAGCACACTACACAGAGCCAGTGCGTGATGACGAGAGTGACAATGAGCTAGACTGTATCTATCAGATAACCACTCGAGAACAGGATTGGGTGAATCCTACAATGGATGGCCAGATTTTGTGGGAGCGTGAAACTTCCTACACATCAGATTCAAATGAGGAAACAAAACGATGGCAGAACTGGCTACACAAGGTAACGATGCTAAATTGAAACATGTTGGTTTGATCACTGTGTTACATGAAAAAAAGGTAAGGGATCTACCTATGTATGACGGGTTGATAGCGGTGGATGAATTCTTGACCAAATTTGAAAGCGTAGTGCCAAAACAACAGTTGTTCGATGCCCTAAAATGGGCACTGCGTGCGACGTCTGCAAAGTGGTGGGGTACACATCCGAGAAGTATTGAGAGCTGGAGAGAATGTAGAAGAGGGATGCTTATACAATTTGGAAAACCTCAACTATGAAGTAGAGCTAGTTATGAGGGGAAAAACAGCTTGTGCACCCACCTTTCCAGATGGGTACAGGCATATGGTATGTAGCCCACATGAATGCACACCGCTATCATGATAGGAAACATGGATTACAAGCAAAAGCAGGCAAGACAAGTGCGTGAATGCTGAAGCATGATAAAACCTAGCACACCAAACATCATACATGGGGAAGCCTTTGACAAGGGTGTGAAGTGTTGAATAGTGTCCACTATGTGAGATGCATCGACTAGGACCTGCATGTACCAGCAGTTGTATGGGCTTATAAGATCATATGCAAAACTCGGACCGCGCAAGCATTTCTGAAGCTAGAGTATGAAGCAGGGGCTGTAGTCCCTATGGAGCATGTGAAGACGAGTCCGCACATAACAACACCTGTAGATACGATGGCCCACGCTGACCAGAATGAGGAAATCATGCAATTGTGTGAAACATAACATATAAGACTTAAAGAAGAAATTCGGCAGGGAAACCATAGACTTCATGAACTTGAAAAAGACCAGGTATGGCTGAGGGAGAAAAGCATTTTAATGGATGCAAAGGTCAAGAAGATAGAAACTGAAATAAAGGAGGCATTTATCATCGAGAAATCGAGGATGGAAAAGCAAGGTGCGTACAATCATACTGACAAACTGGAAAGATATCATTGGGAATATGTTACTTTGTTGCCATGGCTGAGACCACATCTCACCAAACGTAGTGACCAGGGCAACACATCACAAATAGTAGAGTGCACGATGCTAATCAGTACAAGGAAATATGAGGATTATTCACAAAGCATGATGGACAATGAGATGAAGCCCCACACAGGTGGTGCACCCACCTGAGTAGTCATAGGGAGGACAGTCTTAGTGCTCTAGGCAGTTGAAAGGGAGTGCGAGACTATACAATATTCTACATGGGGGATGCGTGATATGAGAGATGTGCGCAGGAGTAGGACGTCACAGTGTTCATGACCGTGCACAGAGGGCTACACTGCTGCGTGGGTCCTTTGGGAAGTGACCATTGGTTTCACTGTTCATGACGAGATGTCCGATTTAAGGCCAAATGGAGTGGGCGGTGGACATTTAAGGTGAAAGTTATGGGAAAGATTTAGGAAAATATGCCGCCAAGAAAGCATTGATGGCCTGAAATGGGGGGGAATGGTCAAATTTGAATTCAAAAGGTGTTATAAAACTCAAAGGGCTAGCCAGCAGACAACACTTGGTCATTTGAGCATTGAACAGTTGAGTAGAGCATAGAGTGTTGAGAGCCAAGCGATAATAGAGCCCCTGAGTTCGTGAGAGGAAAAATACTATGTAGAAATGATGACGACTACTAAGGATGGGTTGGGAGTTGAGGAAGGAACCACCAACAAGGCTGCACAAACCCCCATGGTAGAGGATGTTCCCAAAGGTGCTAGGGTTATGACAGAAATCCCCAAATCACCGTGGACGCCGTGGCTAAAGAAGGATAAGCAGGCAATGGGATCAGTACACATGTCCCCAAGGAATTCGTGGCATAGCAAGATATCAATGGAAGAAAATGGGAAGGCAGTCACAATTGAATCAGATGAGGAGTAAGAAGATTTGCAGGCCCTGATTGCCGCTACAAAAGAAGAAGAAGATGTGGAGGAGGACATCCAACCGTTGCGCTCTGCCACGAAACTACTTGCATATGTCCCTTTGTGGAAAGGAAAAGCCAAAGTACCAAAGGATTTGGATGCAATGAAGAGTTCACTCCAGACCCCGCTCCTCCGTAATGGAATTGTATTTGAGGGCTCCCACCTAGGCCGCATGTCCACCATGAAATTTGAAGACTGGGACCTCGCGAATAGTGAAAAATTCCCACCCTTAGAGACAACAAACTTGATGAAGCAGAATATGGAGGGGGCTTGATAGCGTTAGAGCCACGAAAATGGTTGCGTGGTGTGGAAAAGTTTGGGTTGTTGCACTTACTATGGATTCCACATTTCCACCGTGTGCCCTTCACCATTTTTGTCATCAGGCACCTACTCTGCCTGGTGCATGATGGGTATCTATGGCTAAAGGAGCCTATTCCTATCACGACAGACCTCATTCACCAGATTTCTCTGCTTCCTTTTAAGGGAAAGGACCCTGCGACGATAGCTGGGAAAAGTAACATTCTGGCTCTCTCAGAGGCCATGAAGGCAAAGTATAAACTGGAGAAAAAGAAGAGGGGCTACGCCATCTCTAGCATCAAGGATAAGGGGGTGCCCGTAGCCACCCAACTCTTGGCCAGTGAAGTGATGAGAAAATGTCGCGCTGATGAGGTACTAGTGCCAATGGTCACATTGGCCGAACAATGTGCAGAGGAGGTCTAGTTCAACAGGGTCGAGTTCCTCTATGAGAAGTTTTTGTTAAACTGTCGCGAAGCCCAGGAGTATGGTAAGACCTTCCACTATGCATGGTTGCTCTTATCCATCTTGCTGGTCGTAGGAGAATTGATAGAGGATAGTCAGTTCTCGAACATTGACCGAGACTTACCAGAGGACGCAAAGTATGCTTCGATTTGGGCCACCAAGTATGCGAAACGGATTCGCGATATAAAATTTTTATGGGTGCTTATGGAGGTGAGCATCTGAATTTGGATCAATAGGAGGCCGCCCCTGTCACCGACAATGCACAATAGTCTGCAAAGTTTTGCAGAATTCAAAGTAGACATGCACAACATCTACATCAGGGCATGGAAGGATCCGGCAAAGCAGTGGACGTAGCTACCATTTGTAGCCACTCACGATGTAATCTTCATGGTATTAGAGACATGGCCACTCAAGTGGCGCACCATAGATTTGGCAAAACTGGAGAAAGTGGAAGCACAGAAAAAGAAGAATGATTCCAAGCTTCGCATCACCCAACTGGCTGGGAAAAGGTGGAACGAAAAAGCGGTAGCTAAGGTAATAGTATTCAAAGAAGCAACATAGGAAGCCACAAAGCAGAAGAAGGTCGTAGAAGCAGCAGCAGTAGCAACGCAGAAAGCAGAGGCCGCAATGGTACAAGAAAAGGAGGGCCAAGCAACGTCCTCAGGATAGGAGGCAGAGGACACAAAACTATCAGAAGGGAGCACGGACCCAAGGACCATGTCCACATAGCTCAAATGGCCATGCATCGCAGAGAGATGGGGTCCAAGGAGGAAGGTCAAGGCCTCGAAGCTAGCCATTGACCCAATCACCTTAACTAAAGGTGATCTCTATGACATCAGTGAGATGGTCCATGACGACAAAGTGCTCCAGGAGTTTATGACAGAGCACCAGAGTGTGTTGGGGGCCCTCAGGGCACAACTATAGGAGTTACAGTTGTGGGCCCCTCAGGAAGGTACCCTGTCTACCCATGTCAGAGGAGGTACTTCAGCAACAGAAAAGATGCTTGACACAAGGATGGCTAACACCATAGTGTTTCCAGAGAGTGCATTACTATCATCAGATGCGATGGACCAAATGACAGTTAGCATGATGAAAGGCCTTGGCCTTAATCTAGCTGCCCTTCCACGGGAAATTCTTTATCAACTACAGGATAGAATAACAACAGAGTTGCACACTAAGGAGAACCGTGTGATCCAAGTTCTTAGTGAATAGAAGATCAATATAGAGCAACTCAATTTACAGCGCAACGAGTTGGTGTCGTAGAACCAAAGGTTGGTGCAAACAGTAGATGATGCTTGTTGACACATCTCAGAGATGGCTATCGTAGTAGATCTACCAGTGGAAGTGCAGATTCGTAGTTTGGCCAGCGGTGTCCGTAACGCAAGAGAAGAGACGACAAAGGTGTAGTTGGAGTTGAATCTCCAGATCATCGAGCTGCGGTTGAAGGCACAACCTTCCACTCCCCCGAAAATCATAGAATAGTGCACCAGCACTATTACAGCAGGGTTGGAAGAGATTGGAGCTGCAGTGCGCGACTGTACCAACATGTTAGAACAAGCGCTTGAGGTCCTCACGACATTGTAGGAGGACCCCAACATCCAGCAACTAGAGACAGAGGCACGTGAACTTGAGAAACAGTACGAAAACATCAGGGGGATTGTGCATAAAATATTCCTTACTCAGCATCTTGCAAGAATGCAAGCCAAGGCGCTAAAGGAGCAAGTGAATGCGGTGTGCCATAAGGAAGCAATTCTCAAAGCACGCGTCCAGCCATGGATTGATGAAACCTTCACAATCACGGTAGATTTTGAAGGAAAGCTCGCACAGATTTAGGGGATGCATGCATAGATGCAGCACAACACGTCAGAAATAGAGGGCTCAGAAGCAAGAATGCAGTAGGTACAACAAGAAGCAACTCATTGTGCGGCAGACATTAGCACCATATGGGAATAGTTGGAGGGACTTTAAACCAGGATCACTGCACTGATGGAGTGACTCAAGGGTGAGTCACGATGTTTGTGTTGGGGACCTATTGGGCATGGAATCCCCCCACAACATGGTTGGGGCTCGAAGCCCAAGTTTTGAGTAATATTGTTGTAAAAACTCCGGGAATTGCGGGTGCAGAGCGTGAATTGTATGTTAGAGTCATAGGGTTGTCTGCCCTAAGTTTGGAACGTATTTTTGACCTACCCATGGTCCACGGACCATGGGATTGTATAAATAGAGCGAGGCTCTAAGTTGTAAAATAGTTAAGAAGAAGGGAGAAAACCAATGGATGGAGTCTGAAAGATAGCGAGAGTCTAGTATCTTAGGTTGTAGTAGTAGGAACAGGCTCTACAACTAAGTGCGCAGAGGCCTAGTAGAGTCCACAGCTGAGTGCCTGGACCCCTACAACTGAGTGCGCAGGCCAGATTCGAGTCTGTAACCAAGGAAGAGGAATAATAAAGAGAAGTTTATCTGAATTCCATGTATTCATTCTTATGTTATTACATGTTTGATGTCAAGTGCAATTATAATGTTTATTTACTACATGATTTTGTATGAATGGTGAATATTGTTATGTATACATGAAAGAATACAAATAAGATAAGTTAATTGACTGATATTAGGTTTCTAGTAAGGTTTTGGGTAAAAACATTGTTTGGATCTTGAGTAGGACTGCACGAAGGTAGCATCGCCAGCTGCAAGGTATTGATAAGTGCATGTAGCAACGTGCATTCAATGTCAAACCGCAAACCTCTAGAACCTATCAGACATCCCAAGGGTATGGAAACCTAGATCTAACACCCTCCCATACTACTGCGGATGTGAGCTCAATCCGCATTCCGTAGACTATTGCCGAAAGGGCTAATAGTACTGAGATTTGTTTAGCTAAATCATCTCTGAACTTGGGATAGGCCCCAACAAGCCAACATGAGATTTACAAACTTTGGATCAGATTCTATTCCCATGTTTATCAGTTCATGCCTCATGGTGGAACTATGGGTCTTGATGTTCCTTGGCCCTTGAAAACTCTCTTACAAGCCATAAAGATTTTCCAATGTTGCCACACCTTTTGTGATAAGGTGGCCTTTCCTGTTGCTAGCTTTTGCTTGTAGAGAGTGCTCGTTCTCGTCATCATATATTGCTACATCTTTGAAGACGTCAGCGTTGGACATGAAATGAAATATTTTTTGATCATCATTAAACACGCGTAAGTTGGTTATGTTGTCCAGGATAGATGTTTTGTACAAAAATTCAATAGTAAATCTATCCCTAATCGGTGACATTCTCAAAGCTACATTTGCCAGTGCATTAGTAGCTTCATTACACATACGTGATGCAACAATGATATTAAATTCTTGGAAGTTTGAGATTAATCACCATACCTTTTGTTCGTAACTTTTAAGATGTGATGATAAATAGTGAATGGTGTTACATACCTGTCGCACCACTATCAATGAATCACCTACCACTTTGAGTGTGACCACATTGAGGCTTATGGCTTTTTGTAAGTCTAACACTAGTACTTCATACTCATAAATGTTGTTCATGCACTCAAACTCCAAGAGACTTAAAACTAGATGCTTCCTATTGTAAGGGTTGATCAAGACACACCCAGCTACTTAGCCATCATGTGTCTTTGATCTGTCAAAGTACATGGTCCACAACTCGTCTATACACGGACCGCTTGATGTGCTAGTACTACTGCAACTATTGTTTCTACTACTACTACTGCTATTAGTACAATGTACTCTATAAGTTTCATTGCCATCAATTGGACAAGGAAGGAGTTCCAACTGTGTGTCTGGTGGGGTTGGAGTTGGTCGTGCAGGATAACACCCCAATGTTGTCTCAAGGAGGCAGTTGCCGAACATGAGTTTTGCGAAGGCCAACGGTTCATTCTCACCATTGAGGGGAGTGATATTATGTTTCATGTACCTCTCGGATACTACCTGGATTTGGTTGCACTTTCCCTTCTATGCAAGCCACATGTGAGACCAGTTTGTAGTAAAATATCCGTCTAGCTTGCTAGACCAGTCTCTGTTGAGTAGCAGACCATATGCCTCCAATATGTCCACAACCACTATATCAATGCATTGGTGGACTCCACTGTCAGGAGATATTCAGATGATCATGTCTCATAGTTTACCAATGGTTGGTACTAATGTTCGATCAAGTTGGATGATTTGCGCAGATATCTCGCTCCATCATGCTTTGATATTTTTCACAATGGAGAGCAACATGACATTAGCTGCCACACTAGAATCAACCAAGTAGTTGTGAACATTGCAGTTTAAAATTTCAAATGAAAGTAGGAATGGGGGGCAACCTAAGTTTTCTTCTTCCATCCGGAGTGTATTGAGCACAGTCGAAAGTGATCCAAGAGGTGTGGTTGCTCCCTTGTTGGTAGAGGTTGTGTTGTCCACTGTTATCTGTACAAATGCATGCAGTAGGATATCTCGCTAACTCTGTACCTTGGCTAAATTGAACAAATTGATGTTCATTTGATTTTTCTTCATGTCATCAACAATTTTATAGTCTAGAGGTGGTAGAGTCACCGAGGTGTCAAGGGTGGAACGGATGTTCTTGTTGTCCAGCTGAGTGTTTTGCAACTTGCTTCTCATGGATGTGCCTTTGTCTGTTGGTGTCTTCTCGGACTTGCTTTTTGTATTCTACTTTGGAGCGGATGGTGGATTGGCCTTCCGTAACAGCAGTTTGATCTTTTCTTGCATCTCCCCAAGTGTAGGGGGAGCCCCTTTACTCTTAATATTGTAATGGTCAGTTTTCTTTCGGGGCTACTTCTCAGTGTTCGTCTTTGACATTGTTTGCGAGCACTGATATGTGTTCATCACATGCCCAGAGTTTGATGGCTCACCAGATGCAACCTCTTCCTCATTGCCAATGTCTTCTAGCTACTCCTACATATTTCTTCCCACATCGAGTGTATGACTAGAGAAAGATCTTATGGCTCGCATCTAGTTTGAACAATATTTTTCATGGTGATGTTCTTCATGGAATGAACAGAACTTAGGATCTGCACATTGTTCAAGCTAGAACATAGGCTTCTCTACAGTTTTGGAAGCGAAACAGTTGTTGCTTGATGAGCTTCTTTCCTATCTCTGACTGGGCAGATGAATTCTTGCAAATGTGTCTGTTTTGCGTTATTTGAGTTGGAACACTTCGGTGGTCAAGCTCTTGACAAGGCAAGTGAGGTTCTCAATATCGGTTGCTTCCTTGTCTCTACCCTTGCTCACCATTGCTTGGGACTTCCTTCTTGCATCCTTGGAGTCCTTCATTGATTCGTCATTCTTGATGACTCCAATTACGTGCAGGTCTTTCTCAACAGTGATAGCCTCCTCATAGTTTTCCAAAAGTGTTTGTTTTGCAACTCGTTTGATGAATTGTGCAATGTTGGTTAGCAGTGAAGACGTGTAGTAGTCAAAAGTGATGGAGTCATGAGGTTTAGTGCCCACTGCAAATATGTTCAATATGTGTGTAAACCTCTTATTGAAATCTTTCACTTTCTCTTTTCCCTCCATCTTGAGGCTTCCCAACTCTTTGAGTAGCATGGCTGGGATCTTGTCATCAATGAAATTCTCAAGGAACATGCATTTGAATGTACCCCAGTTCTGTATATAGTTTGGTGGAAGGCTATGATACCATCTAACTGTGCAACCATCCAAGGTACATGGGAACAATCGAGACGCTACATTGGTGTACCATACCGCAAGGGTTTGTAGCTGTAGGTAGAAGTTGTCTAAATTGTATTCTGCCTTCACCATGCTGTCACAGTCAAACTTGATGTTCATTCTCTCTGCTCGCTTCGACATCTTGTGAAGAACTGCTGGGAGGGCTAATGGTCCCTGAGTCATCCATTCAAGATTTGGGTGAGCCATATTGTCTTCTTCCTCATCCTCTTCCTCTCTTTCATAATCTGATGGTTTCAGTTCTGAGTCCATTAGTTCATCTCCACCTCCACCTCCTCCGTTGCATTCCCCTCTGCCTCCTATACCAGTGTTCGATCCCAAGATCACAAGAGTTTCTTGTTCACCTTGCTGGAATATTGAAGTTTCCTTTTTGTCATAAATAGCCTCTTCCAGACCTTCAGGTGTAGCAAGGACTGCTTCTTCCACTGATGATACAACAACTCCTGTGGGAGTGGATTTTGGCTTCCTAGATGTGTGTGGAAGATGTTTTATGTCTGGGATCAGCCCAACTACTTTCGTGAACTGGTGAGTGATGTGATAGATGGAGCAAAGTTGATGATACAAAATGTTGTGTTCAATCCTAGGAGGTGATGGGTAACCAATTGCAGAGTCGCGTGTGGGTGAGAGGGACTGTGAGTTACTACCTTGACTAGATGATTGATGAATAAGTGTTAGGGGATATTCATCCATATACGACCGGCTGCCCTCCTTCTAGTGCGATAAATGTTGATGGTGCTAGACCTATGTTGGTACCATTTCATTGCCATCCTTTTCTTCTAAAAATCCATCACTTGTCTATCGTTTTCTCCCATAAACCCCTCATAGTCCATCGAAATTGATTGATCAAAGCATTATAGTTGTTAATTTACATTAAATTTAATTTGTGAATTTTTAGGTTAAAAATTAGAAATTTTCAACAAAAATTACAGGATGTCATGACTTCTTGTAAATGGTTTATGATGTGACACGTGCCATGGTAGGAAAATCAAAACAAAGGATAGGAACGTGATCTAGAATGTACATACATGGTGAAAGATCCATTCAACAAAAAATCTAAAGCTCTTGGATACATGGTCAATGCTGGTCAAACCCAGCCTTTTTGGTCACAAAGGCAGCAAAAAGCCAGAGTCTCCCAAACTGATTTTGTTTTGCTTTGCAAATCAGTTTAGATTAGAAAAGACAAAAATCACTCTTTTTGTAAAAGCAGAAACATCTGCATAATGTATGTACATTCGATTATAGAGGGCAAGTTAGTGAATATAGGATAGGAGACAAGCACATAAAAGACTGCATATTGTATTGTCTAGAACAATTGTTATTCTTGTGTATTGTTTCCAGAACATTGCTGTTGCATGTGATTTGACTTCCAGAACTTAATTATAGTCATCGTTTTACCCTTATAGTGCTTATGCGTTAACATTCTCATCACTTGGATTTCTTAAGTGTGCCATTGAAGCGTGGACAGGCACTACGTGGAGATTGGTATACTTTTATTTTCATTTCCATAGCGTTTTCGAATCTGAATAGTGTGAATAGCATTTAATGTTATTTCCTTGCCTGTGAATTTATCGATTTGATTAGAAGTTCTTGCAAATAATATTCATGGTGATAGCTTGAGAATTTGATTGCTAGATCATTGAACAATATCTTGTAAAAGATTTGATCGATCATTAGATTTCGAAGTATCTTTGTGGACTTTGTTTTCATGCATTTAAAATTTCAGTGTGCTTAAAAGAGCTTTTGATTTTCATGAATGCTTAGTGTGTTAGCTGGAAAGAGCTTTTGTGGATAATATCCTTGTAAGAGGGTTGAAAACTCAGTCTAGCAACACGATGTTTCTTTAGAACAGTTAGATAAATTAGATGAGCTGAGTGTTAAGGTGTGAGAGGAAACATATTTCAATCTTCTGTAAGGGAGTGTTGTAGCCTGTCACAATAGACACTTAGTTATGTAGATGAGATCCTTTTATGTCTATAGACTTTAGACACGTGCCTCTAAGTTTACCTACCTTGGTTGATATTAAATCTAGTCTAATCTAGCACCCTAGATTGGCCACTACATTTTGGCACCGTTGCCGGGGAGGCACAGTTAGAGGATTTAAAAAAAAAAAAACGAAAAAAAAAAAATTAAATAAACAAAAACACAACATAGATTTGATTTTAATTTTCATTTTAGAAGTCATGTTTGCTTATGCCTAGCCTAGAGATAATAAAGGTAGATTCATAAAAACCCCCCATCCAAAAACTAACCTACCACCAGGAGGAGACACTTTAGGAAAAATTGAACACACAACGCCAGCTAAGGAAGTCACCATACAAAAATTAGAGGATAAACACAAATCAAGCCAAAGACTTACACTTATTGAGAGAAAAATCCTATTGGCACATGAATCACAGAAGAAGAATCTCCTTGAATCTTCTACAAAAAGAGAAAGTAGAAAAATAACTCAACAATCTCTAGAACAACTCTTTGGAAAAAGTGGCACTGAAAAAGCAATTAAATCACCAAATGAATCTATAAAAATGGCTGAGGAAGGAGGAGGATCAGTAAGAAGACCCACTCCTGAACAAAAACAAGATCAAAGAGAGGAGGAAGAGTCAACCTTTAAATTTCCTATTCATGAACCAGAAGACAATCATGACGAGGAAATAAAATTGAAAAACATGCCTCCTTCTGTGTTACCAAACTTTTATGCCATGGCTTCAGAAGATCCAGATTCATTCTTGTTTGAGTTTGACATTGTATGTCGAACATATGGTTACACAAATGATGCCCATAGGCTTAGACTCTTCCCAGTAACATTAAAAGCATCAACACTAAGATGGTTCATGGGACTTGGTAAGCATGCAATAACTGATTGGGATGGCATGAGAAGAATATTCCTAAAGAAATACCAACCTTATTGTAGATCAAAAGATTCTAAAGATTATATCTTTAGGATGAATCAACAAGAGGATGAAAATCTACAGGAGTACTTGGAACGATTTGCTTATAATTTACAAAAATCAAAACATCGATCCATGACTTTTGATCTCATTCGAACAATATTTTTGAAGGGCATTCGAGAGGAATACTTAGATGATCTTAATTTGATGGGCAAAGGTGATATTTCCACCTCACCTTTCGAAGAAATTGTTGATTTATGTGAAAAGTATTCTAGGAGCAAAGCCAAAATCGGAAAAAGAACCATATCATCGAAAGCCACAAAATCTGCTTCAGCAAGTGTCACAAGAGCTAAAATAGGAAATTTGTTAGAGGAATTCAAAATAGATCTATGGAGTACCTTAGGAACTCAAATTGACACTTTCAAAGCTAAGAAAAGACAAGAAGAGGAAGATCAAATGATGGTTGTCTTTTGTCCAAAATGCCGTAAGAAACATGCCTTAAAAGACTGCCCATTAAAATATTCAAATTTGTGCATTTTGTACTGAAAATCATGATATATTTAATTGCTCTAAATTCAAGATTTGTAGAATTGTAATGTGGCAGCTAACACATATATGGAGAATGTGTATTTCATGGGTGCAAAGAGACCATGGCAGCCAAGACCTCCACCTCAAGGTATGTTCCCAAACCAGAATTTGCAATTCCCTGCACATGATCAGATGTATGCTCAAAATTCGTGGAATGTACCCATGCCATGGCAGCACCAAAATTACCCACAACAACAATGGAGACCATCTCAGCAATACTCTCAACAATATCAACCATATCCTCAACCATACCAACCATATTCACAGCCATACCAACAATATCATCAGCCATATTCACCATATCCTCAACCATATCAGCAATATCCTCAGTAGCACGTTGTTTTCCCACATAAACCCCAACCCACTCAACAAGCATTGCCTGCTCCTCCACCAATAAATCCACCACAATTACAACTTCCATCTAACCAAAAACCTCCTAGACCTACTCAAATCCTTGCTCAACCTGTACCAAATCCAAATAACAGAGCAGAGAGACCAGTTTATAATGTAGATGAGGGACCATCATATCCCACATTACCCTTGCAAAATATCAATTTGAGTTCTGGTAAGGTACTTCAGAAAGAATCTCCAACAGCTGATAAACAAGAAGAAAATGAAGAAAATGAAAATGAAACTCCAATTCAAAGGAAACAAAATGATGACATCAAAAATAAACAAATGCAGTCGTTGCTTTCACCACCTTTTCCAAACAGATTGGTCCAAACAAAACTTCCCATGTCTATACCACAGTTTGATGTTTTAGATGAGCTAAAGAATGTCTATATAAAAATTCCACTACTACAAGCCATAAAAGACATTCCCATATATACTAAAGCCATCAAAGAACTGTGCCTTAAAAAGCCTACTAGGAAAAGAGTTGATCCACAAACTATTCATGTTATTGGACATTTAGCTGGCCTTATGACAAACACCATTTCAATTGAAAAGTATGTTGATCCTAGTATTCCTAGAGTCACTACAATCATTAACAACATACATATTCCAAACACCTTAATTGACCTTGGGGCCGCAATAAATGTGATAACTCTTGAAACAATGAAAACACTCCAGCTCACAAACTTGCAGCGCACAACAATTGTTCTAGAACTCGCTGATAGGTCTAAAGTGATTCCTGAAGGGATTTTGGAGGACATAATTGTTTCACTGGACTCTTGGGAGTATCCAGTGGACTTTTTAGTTCTTCAGCCAAAATCCAATTTAGGAGGACACCCTATCATCCTTGGTAGACCATGGTTAGAAATTGTTGATGCATTCAGAGGATGTAGATCAGGTAATATGATCATTTCACGATGAACTGAAAGGAAACAACTCACTCTTTACCCATCAGCACAATCACCAGCAGTAGAAGTTCAATATGTTTTCAACATAAACCAAATCTATCATTTTCAAGAACATAATAATGATGATTTGTTAGAATTGTTCCTTTCTCAACCTGATGTTTCCAAAGAATTGAGAAATAGCCAATACCATGCTGCAGATGAACTTTTGGCAAAAAAATTTCAGGAAACATGCACCATTCATTCCTTGCAAACAACATTTCAGAACATTTTTCCTATCAAATCTATCACAAACACACAGAACAAGACCATAGAGATTAGTCCAGGAAAAACTTTGAATATTGGTACTCACCTAGACTCATCTCAAGAGGAAAATTTGATTCAATTATTGAGAAAATACCATAAAGCATTTTCTTGGGACTACACCGATATGCACAGAATTCACCCTGAAACATGCACTCACCATATTTATACGGATAGTAATATCAAACTGGTGAGGCAACTGCAGAGACGAATGAATCCCATGCTTCAGGATATTGTTAGAGAGGAATTACAAAAATTGTTGAAAGTCAATTTTATCTATCCTATCTCTGACAGTCAGTGGGTATCCCCATTGGTAGTAGTGCCCAAGAAAAATGGTAAGTGGAGGATTTGTATTGATTATAGACAATTGAACAAAGCAACCCTCAAAGATTATTTCCCACTACCATTTATTGACCAAGTGCTAGACACATTAGCTAGGAAATCATCATTTTCTTTTCTTGATGGTTTCAGTGGCTACAACTAGATCAAGATAGCCTTAGAGGACCAGGACAAAACCACTTTTACTTGTCCTTAGGGCACTTATGCTTATAATGTTTTACCATTTGGACTTTGCAATGCTCCAGCTACATTTCAAAGAGCTATATTAGCTATTTTTGCTGATTTAGTTCATGATTGTGTTGAAGTTTACATGGATGACTTTTCAGTGTATGGTAATTCATTTGAGCATGCATTAGAGAATCTTGAAAAAGTTTTGAAGAGATGTATTGAAGCTAATCTATCCCTGACCAATGAAAAGTGTTTTATGATGTTAAATGAAGGGATAGTATTAGGACACTATATTTCTTCTCAAGGCATTAAAGTTGATCCATCAAAAATCTAGATCATTGTCAATTTGCCAATTCCGAAGACTCAAAAATAGGTAAGAAGTTTTCTTGGGTATGCAAGCTATTACGGAAGTTTTATTAAACATTTTAGTAAAATAGCTTTACCTTTGTTTAAGCTTCTAGCAAGAGATGCACCTTTCAACTGGAATGATAATTGTCAGCAAGCATTTGAAACACTCAAAGAAAAGTTATCAACCACACAGTCTTAAAAGGACCTAACTGGAACCTACCATTTCACATCTTTACAGATGCATATGATACTGCAGTAGGTGCCTCATTAGGCCAAAAAGAGGAGTCTTTTCATTATGCCATCTATTTCATTAGTAAAAATATAACACTTGCAGAATTAAACTACATAGTCACTGAAAAAGAAATGCTTGCAATCAAACATGCTGTGAATAAATTCTGACATTATATAACTGGTTATGAGGTTTTTGTACATACTGACCATTCTGCCATTAAGTATTTAATGAATAAAGCAGTAACTAATGGCAAAGTTACCAGATGGCTATTATTATTACAGGAATTTAATATCACAGTGTTAGATAGACCAGGTAAGGAGAATCAGGTGGTAGATTTTCTTCTTAGACTGCAAAATCCAGGTGAGGCTGTTCCAGTTGAAGATTCTTTTCTAGATGAAAATTTATTTGTGATTTCAATAGTGAATCCTTGGTATGTCGACTTGGCCAACTATTTGTCCACAGGAAGAACACCTCCATATTTTACTCAAAAGGAAAAGAAGAGGCTGATCAAACAAAGTGCTAGATACTCATGGGTTAATGGAGATTTATTTTACACTGGTTATGATATGGTTATTAGACGATGTGTAAGAAATGATGACATAATTGATATTTTAAAATCTTTCCATGATGAATCATGTGGTGGGCATTTTGCAACTAAAAGAACAGCATTCAAGATTCTTAGTCTTGGATACTACTGGCCATCTATTTTTAAGGATTGCAAGAAGTATGTGAAGAGTTGTGATAGTTGTCAAAGAATGGGTAGGCCAATAGCTACATATTAAATGCCACTTCAGCCTCAAGTACACTTAGAGCCATTTGAAAAATGGGCTCTAGATTTCATAGGACCCATCAATCCAACTTCCAAAGGTAAAAAGTACATCCTAGTATATACTGATTACATGACAAAGTGGGCTAAAGCCAAAGCACTAGTCCGGGCAACTGAACAAACAGTGGTAAACTTCCTTTTTGAAGAAATTTTTGTAAGGTATGGAGTACCAAGGGAGATAGTGACAGATCAAGGTACTCAGTTTACTTCAAATCTAGTTAAATACATCATAGAAAAATATCAAATAAAGCATAGAAAAAGTACACCTTACCATCCACAGGCCAATGGCCAGGTGGAATCCACAAATAAAACAATGGAAGGAATTATCACTAACACCGTAGCAATGAACATAAAGAATTGGGAAGAGAATTTCAAAGATGCACTCTAGGCTTATAGAATTACCTGGAAGAACACTACAGGATTTACACAATATCAGTTGGTGTATGGCAAAGAGGTAATGCTTCCTATTGAATTTCAAATACATACTTATAAGATGGCTGCAAATTTAGGAATTGATCTCAATGAAGCCCGAACAAGAAAGAATTCAACAATTGAACCAGCTGGATGAAATGAGGCAGCAAGCAGAAGGAGACAACACTCCTAATGCAGAAACAAAGGAAGTAGTGGCATGATGCACACATAAAAAAGAAACAGTTCAAAGAAGGAGACTAGGCTTTACTCTTTCACTCTAAATTCAGAGATCATAAAGCCAAATTTACCACACATTGGATGGGCCCATATGAAATAGTTCAAGTTTATGAAAATGGGTCAGTCAAGATTATTACCATTGATGGAGAAGGCCACCCCTTTCTTGTCAATGGCCATCGGTTGAAACTCTACCATAAGCCCATCAACAAGGAGGATTTTCTTCAAACTGTATCTTATTAAAGGGAGGTTGAGATATTACAGGCTTCAACTGTGATATCTCTACCTTAGTTCATTTCATTTCAATTTAAT